>CAWTZB010000243.1:0-290105 GCA_963919705.1 Alexandromys oeconomus
AAAGAACTTACAGACTGATTTCTATGTTAAAGTCCATCTGAAAAAGTAAGTATATACAAATCTTTGAACAATTTTCTTTGTTTTATATTTATAGAGAGAAGCATTTAAGACTATTATTCTATGTCAAACTCTGAGAAAAGTAAAGGCATTCCCAAGTATGGCTCTTATAGCATCACTTGGAGAATCAAGCCAAACATGTCTGTTTTGGAGAAAGAATTTTTTATGTAGATTAGGATGAGTTTTTAGTAGGCCATTTCCACAGCTGTATGTGGGAAATATGAAAAAACTACAGTCATGCATATCATTTACAGAGTCAGAACATAAAATCTTTATGGTTTAATTAAGTAATTTCAGCTCACTGTTAGACTACACTTGAGAATGGACTTTCTTAAAAAAACTGAACTATATCGAACACTTTGGCTTAATATTATGACTGTCTTTCCAGAAGTGCCTCTTCCTGAAATCTTTTTTAAAAAAATCTCATAAAACGTTAAATCTGTAGTTAACTATTTTTTTTTTTTTATTTTTCTTTTGTTTCATGTTTCCCAGGCTGGCCTTGGACTTGTAATGTGTCCAGATGTTAACTCTCCCTAGACCTAGCTAAATTGTTCTAATGTATGAATCATTAATGGAAAACAAATAGAAGAATAATTTAAATTTTAGCATAATCACAATACATGGACATTGGCTTATCAATCAGTTATTTTTTTAGTTATAACTAATGTTTTTAACTTATTTCTTTACCTTTTCTGGAAACAGGTCACAGGTTTCTTGCAAGTGTATTTTTGCACTATGAGATCTCTCTAAATAATAACCGTTTGATGTTTCATTGCTTTTGATTGGGATGAAGAATTGCTGTAAGTGGAGGAGGATTAAAGAATATGTTCTTCTTTAAGTATTTGAGCCATTCAACTGCCCAGTCATCCTTTTTAAGATCTCCATTAGCCTTAAAACAGAAAAAAAAACTATATGTTTAGAATTAAGAAATTAGCTGTGTGGTGGTGGTGTGTTGCCTTTTAATGCAGCACTGTGGGGAGAGGAGGAGATTTGAGAATTTAAGGCCAGTCTGGTCTAGGGAGGAGTTCAGGACAGCTAGGGAGATGTGAGAAAGAGAGTCATATCAAAAAACAATATAGAAATGAAATTTAATTTAACCTAAAATGGAACTCAAAACTGTGTTGGTACTTTGAAAAAAAAATTTCAAAAAATAAAATAAAAAGACTTTTAATGTGTTTGATTTGGTATAAGGAAACAGGACAACTGTTAAAGAGAGTTACCATGCATTTAATGACACTGGATATGCTTTTTTTATTAGTGATTTTGCTAACGCCCAATTGTATCAAATAGGCCCAAATCTCGATCATTTGGAATCCTTTAAGTGCATTATGAATTCTGAAAAAGATCCCAAAAACAAAGACAAAATTGTAACACCTAGAAGAAATGCACTTTTTTTTCTTTCTTCCTATCTCACTAACAGACCAGGCTAAGAAAAACTCAAAGAGGATCTTATCTGCCACTGTTTCCCAAAATCACCACATTTGTTCAAATTAATAATTTAAAAGATTTCTGTGCATAAATAACTTTTTTGAGGGTAAAATAGTGAAAAGTAGTAGTATTAAAACCCATCAATGCTAATCAAAAGAAACAAAAATTCAACACCCAACCAAAAATAAAAATTGAAAATTATGAAAAGATATGAAAAAGATACAAATTTCATGGTAACTTATTTTTTTTTTTGGCTCTTGCAATTTGTATAACATTAGTTGGATTTATTGAATGTTTTTTGTTATTAATTCTAGGTAATGTTCTGAAAAAAACGGGATAATCACATTGAAATTTAGGATAAACTGGGTGACAATTTGAAACTACTGATAATTATGAAATCTAACATTTCTAATCTAAAAACAAGATTGCAATAGAATTTTTCTTAACCAAAATGTAAATAAAATTTAATAACCACTTAATGGAACATGGAAAAAGTAGAAGTAGCACTTTTTCACTGTCAGTGCAATTTTTCCAAGAACTTGGGAAGGCTAATTATTGTTAGAATAGAGGTGTATTATTAAATGAGTTTGCAGGAATCCATCAGAATAATTTGCAAAAGTATGAAATGTTGCGAAGTAATAATAAATATTAAGAACAGTAGATTGTACCCTAAAGGATAGTGAATAAAAGAATTATGTTTAAATTCGCGAGAACAGAAGATGAGAACTGGGGATTCTCCAGTAGCAGAAGCAAAGTAACTTGACTGTTTCCTCTGAGTTGTTGTAGTTTTCAATCATTTTCTTCATATAAGTGGTTCTTACAAATAAAATGTCATCATGATTCTGCTTGAATGGGTAAATATGAAGCAGTGAGATAATTTGGTAAAAAGGATTTGGAAGAGGGGAATTAATGCAACATATTTGATATTAATGAACAAAATGTAATAGAAAGATTATTCAAACAATCAAATCTGATGTTTACACAAAACACAAGAAAATTGGAAAGTGATAAATTATAGATCTTAAGTGGTAATTTATGGAAATGGATTATTTATTTAAAAGGCTTGGAATACTTCAGAAATTTGAAAGTCCTCCTTGAGCAGGGGCAATGCTAATCTTTTTATATTCTAATTTTTGTGGAATTAGGGAAGAATAGGATTTGATGATTTTTTAAATGAAAAATATGAATTAATATAGTGTCAAAATATTAGTAGTGGAAAAAAATTTAAAAAATAAAAATTATGGAATAAAATTTTGAAGTTAACATGTGGGAAGATGAGTGGAGAATGTTGGGAGTACTATAAGACAAGAAAGGCTAGGCAAGAGAGGAAAGGGAGGAAAGGGGAAATGAGAGAGAGGGGAGAGAAAGGGAAACACATGAAGAGAGAGAGGGAGGGGGAGAGAGGCAGTGCAAAAATAAAACAAAAAACCAAACAATAAACTAACCCAAAAAGTTATCATCTAAAAAGTAATGAAAATGATATACTTAGACTTTATTTTATAAACTTTCCAGTAGTACTTCTGAGTATAATGTACAGCTTAACAATACTTTGAAACTATTATTAACAAAGTAAAGAGCACGTTTGAAGATTGATTTGAGACTGCATAAATGACTGATTGAGATACTACTGAGAGTAACTTGCCTAACCAGCAACTGGATTGAATGGAGGATTGGCCCTTCATCCAAAGACACAAGCACAAAAGATAGTAGATAATAGTTTTTAGAAGCTGAGTTTTTTTCTGCCAAACCTATAAAAAAGGAAGATCATTTTGGAAGAAAAAGTAGGATGAATTGAACTAAGACAGTTCTTGTGTAAGCTATGGAAGAAATCCTAATATTGGTTTAAATAAGGTAACATAGTGGGATGGGAAGAAATGATATTAAACATAGTATAAAAAAGAAATTATAGATAATTTTTACATTTATTTATAAAGATGAGAGTTTACTTGGGATTGTTTTGTAAACCAACAAGCATGGTTAGCCAAGGAAATGAGTTTACGGTAGTCCGGAATCAAACCAGGCCTACAACGTCTTAACCACTCTAGCCTCAAAGATACTGCTAGCTTTTAACACACTAGGTCAAAAAAGAAATTTACAAGCTTTCTAGCAGAAGAAAAGAAGCAAAGAAATTAAAAGGCAAGTCAAATTTTTTTGTGAACTATCAGTTCTCTTTACTAAGGGTAAAAAAATTCTGGATAAAGAAGTATTTTTGTTGTTTTTGTTTTTTCAAGACAAGATTCTCTGTGTAAAAGTCCCAGCTGGCCTTGAACTTGAGCTCTACCTGTGTCAGTCTCACAGGGTGGGAATTAAAAGTGTGCATCACTTCACCCAAAAAAGTATATTTATATTCTTCTTTCCTCTTTGATTTCTGTCTCAATTTTCTTAACTCGAAACTAAAGAAAATAGAATTATTAAATCTCTATATTTACTTATTTATTTTTTCCCTTGGTTTTGAACCTAGGTTAGTCTTTCTAGTCCTAGCTGTCACAAAACCAAAGGCTGGTCTTGGACTCACAAAGATCAGCTACCTCTGCCAATCTGGAGTGCTCGAATTAGTCTTTCAAAAGGACATGAATCAGCTATAGAATCTAAATTATAAATTCTATCACAAGATAGTTTTTTAGCTGTATAAATACAAGTTACCTTATGGTATAAGATGAAAAGCACCATAAAATGTTAATTAGAAAATTTACAATTGGTTTAAAGAATGATAGCATACTTTAAAAAGAATAATTATTATTAATCTTATGGTTTCATTTTCATAGTCATGAAACAATCATTAAAAGAATTAAGTATACTCCCCTACCTAAACGGCATACATTACAAATAAATAAAGTATTGCTGTAGAAATGTCGCCCATGTTCAGAAACTTCCTTCTCAAGAGATTTAATCACAGCTTTTAGTAAATGATCACCAAAATGTTCAAATTATCACATATCTGGAAAAAAAAACATTCTATCAACAGCTACATACATCGATGTATTTTTGTTGGCATAAAATGGTTACATTCCTGTATATGGAAAAAATTCAGGTTTATCAAACAGGAAATAAAGAACTTCACACTTGGTATTGTTCATAGAAGAGCAAAAATATATGTGCGTGGTTGTTTTGAAAAGGCCAACAAAGGAAGTGGCACTATAAGGGAGATGTGACCTTATAGCCTCTTTGGAGGGAAGTGTGTCACTGGGTATATATATATATATATACACTGAGATCATATATATGCTCAAGATACTGCCCAGTGTCTCAGAACATCACCTCTTGTTGCCTGCGAGCCAAGACATAAGAACTCTCAGTTACTTTTCCTAGCATCACATCGCCTGTATTTTGTTCTGCTTCCCACCATGCCAATAATGGACTAAGTCAAAAAACTGTACAGGCCAGCTATCCAATTAAAGGTGTTCCTTATAACAAGTGTCATGGTCATACTATCTCTTCACAGCCAGAGAAACGCTAGCTAAGACAAAAGTTAAGACACGGTGTTAAGGTTTGTTTTTGAAACAAGGTCTATGTAGCTCTACCTATTCTGGAAGTCAGACTGGCTTTGACCTAGCAGAGACTTGCCTATCTCTGACTCACCTCGACAGTAGAATAAAAAGGCACGTACTACATACCATACAGAATGTTACAGTTTATAAATCTGGGTTTGATTGCATAATAGTTCGCAAGAGAAGTCTGAACTGTATATTGTGATCTGTGCTTTACCAAACCCAACAGGGTATTTAACAAAAATACTGTGATTATAAGATCAAACTTTAAACACATTCTGGAGATATAGTCAATAACTGAGTAGAAATTTCCATATCAAAGTGCCCCAGTGACAAATTTTCATTAGCATAAAATAATTTTAAAAACCTGCAAGTGTTACAATGTACATTTAGATGAATGTACATTTGTGCATGGTAAATATTTCAAATACAACACATAAATATTATTTTAATTGTAAGACACAAAATTTTATTTTTAACTAATTAACTATTACAGAGAAGCTGACAATTACCTGACCACAAGGTGCTGGACTTGCAAAAGGTGATAAAAAGGGTGAAGGAGAAGATCCATCTTGCAAAGAAAAATGTGCAATGGATACGATAAGCTTTGCAAATGTATCTCTCACTTCTGCACTTGGACATTCCAGAAGATACTCAGAAAAAACGATTTGATACATTAAATAGGACATTGTGAGCAAACCAAAATCGTACATTCTTGCTGTGACGGAGAAGAATACACAGCACATCGCACTTATATCAGAAACATCTATTAGTATTGATTTATTAAGATACTTACTGGGGGTTCTCTACAGAAGAGGAAGTTTTCTATGAAACAAAACATGAGGCTATTGTTGGTTCAGATACAAATGTCATATTAACCAGTAAAGTATTATAACAAGTTCCACAAAGTAATCAAAGGTTAAGTCAATGATGATGTTGAGTCTCTGTAAAAATCAACTTCTTTAATATAAATGATGTTGAAAGAGTTTTTATAGGGTAGAGTAGTATGTTTTGTAATTTTACAGTTAGTAATGATTTAAAATTACAGCTATGAAAATTTCATCTGCTAAGTGACACAGCTTTACTCTTTTCACAGTGAAAAAGACCATAGGAATATGCCGGCATGAATAAGAAATAACAGAAAACATTTGTGCTGGAAAGAAAACTCAATAGTTAACAAATTATACAGCTACTGCAAAGGGATGTAGTTCAGTTGTTAGCATCCATGTCTAACAGCTCAGAACTGCTAGTAGCATTAAATCTGGTGCTCTTTTCTGGCCTTCTCCTGCACCTGGACATATGTAGCATAGAACCAGGCACATACAATTAAAAATAACAGGTCTTTTAGAGACAAGTTTCTCTGGGTATCCTATGTAGAATAGGCTGCCCTCAAACTAACAGAGATCCATATACCTCTGCCCCTCAAGTGCTGGGATGAAGGGGTGTTCACATTTACCACTGGGCCTGGATGTAATAGTCAATCATTGAAAAACTAAATCTAATAAAATTGTTCTGAGGTCTAGGTGTTGTAGGATAAATCTTAATCCCAGTTATGGAAAACAGAGGCAAGCAAGACCTATAGAGCCAAGTCCAGGGTAGGCAGAGTACATAGTAGAGACTGTCTCAAAACAACAGGAGTAAGAGAGACAGACCCTCTTCACAGGACATGGAGTGTTAAATTTCCAATACCCATATCATGGGTCAGAGATATCTGTAACTCTAGTTCTAGGGCATCTATGAATGCTAGGAAGCATGTTACATACCCATAAATGATGGGAAAACAGTCTTCTTAACAGTATACATAAAATACAAACAATATGGAAGACTTTCCTCATATCAGTCCAAAGATCTTTCTCTGATGTTTGAAATTAGTATTGTTCTGTCACGGTTAAACACATACATACATGCACACACACATAACACAGCACCAGCTTGCTCTTATAGAGAGTACCAGGACAGTCAGGGCTACACAGAGAAACTAGGTATTAAAAACCCAAACAAGGCAGGCAGGCAATGGTGGCCAAAGTCCTTAATCCAAGCACTCAGGAGGTAGAGGCAGACAGATCTCTATGAGTTCAATGCCAGTCTAGTATACAGGCAAGTTCTTAGTATAAGGCTACACATGAAAAAAAGTCTCAATCCCCCAAAAACCCAAACAAATCAAAACCAACCAACCAAAAACAAACAAAAAGCCAAAAATCCAATAACAACAACAACAACCATATAGCTGGGCAATGTTAATTCTGACACTCAGGAGGCAGAGGCAGGGGGACCTGGGTGTTTGAAACCAGCAAGGTGTGAATAGTGAATCATATGACAGCCAGCCACAGACAGATACATAAGAGACACTATCTGAAAAAAACAAAAACAAAAAAACAAACCAACCAACAGCCAAAGAAACAAAACCCTAAGCAAAAAATTGAAAAAGAAAAAAACCACCTAAAGAACCAAAACAGTAAAGTAAACATACCAATTAAGTTAGAACACATAAAAAATGAAATTCACACTCATACCAGTCATCAGCAGGGCCACGGACTATTTTCTTAGTATGAAATCCAGTTGTAAAAAGGAATCTAGCAGCAAGCTGAATGCTAATCATTGTAATATCTTCCGCTTCAGGTGGCAAATGATCTTGTCCTTTAAGTTAAAAAAGCAACACATAATTAGACATGTTTTATTTCAAGTTAAAAATAAAAGTTTTATTTCAATGTTAACAAATACAAGAACCATTTTTTTTTCTACAACTTTTACTTTAAAATAGATCTAACTGAAAATGCTGACATATTAAATGGATTCAGGTGAATCAATGTACAAAGGTGTGTGTGTCTACATACTGAGTTCCAGGACAGCCAGTTACATAATAGAGACTGTTCTTAAAAAACCAAACCAAACAAACCAAAAACCCCACCAAATGTTAAGGTAAAAAATAGAAAAGACAAATTTAAGCACTGTAATATTTGGTAAGAAATTCTTCGAATCATTCACTAGATACCACTTTCATAGGGATGTAAGTTCCAGGAAACTTACCTGGAGCAGGGTTTAAGTACACAGCATTACATGTAAGCAGTTTTTTAATGAACTGAAAATATTCTAAGCTATACTGCATTTGATTATGCAGGAATTGCACATTTTGTTTCCATACATTTCTCTGAATGGCTGGTGACATAATCTGATGAGGTCTTGTGATTGTTAGGCTTGATATATGTGTTCCCGTCTTGTCTTCATCAGTTCTATTATTCTGTTCATAGAACAGAATATATGCACTCCACCACCTTTTCTGACCTGCCTGTATGAAATGCGTTTCATATGGTCAAACACTTCTCCCATGTACTCTCCACCAAAGCATTGATTTTTCATTTCTTCATCATCATCCATCTTACATTCTGTCACGTCCCCGTCATCAAATTTGAACCAGCGACCCCCCCTCACTGTCTTTACTATTTCTTTGAATGATGTAAGAATAATAATGTCCACCATTTGCTTGACCACTGTGAACAAGGACACCAACAAGTCTATACTTTGTGCTTCCTGCTATCACACTTTCACATTGCTCATTCTGCTGAGTTAAATGAGTCAATGGATTTACACTATCAGCTTCCAGTCTTGTGACGCCTGCTACTGTGTAAGGTTCCATATCCAGTTCTCTTGGGAATTCAAAGTAATCATTGAATTTGATTGCACATTCTCTTTCCCAGTCATAGTCAAATCCGTTTCAGTTGGATAGCAAGAACAGTAGGGAGTTTTTAATCAGTAAGCGCTTTACTGTATCAACCTAAAACAGAAAATATAAACCCAATACATAAAATATAAAAATCAATCATCTAAATTTACATATGTTACAAATATGGAATATAATCAATGTCATTTTTCAACAATATTTGCAAAACATTTAAATAAGTATGCCTCTTCTTATAAGATGCAAAATAGATATTCCTGAAGGGATTCCATATTGTCACTGTTATCCAATCACCCCTTCAAGGTGGATCGGGAATTTAAAATCATTATTTCCTACATGAGGTACTGTCACGTATGGTGCGGGAGAATCACGTGTATTCTGTCAATCATGTTTTAAATAAACGCTGATTGGCCAGGCAGGAAGTTCAGGTGGGAAAATCAGACGGAAGTAGAAATGATGTAATGAGAACAGGAGAATACTGGGAAGGAGGAAGTTGATTCCTCCCACTCCTGCCCAGACCACTGAAGCAGCACTGATGTGATCTGCTCCACTGAAAAAAGGTACTGAGTCACATGGCTAGCAGATCAGAAAAATGGGTTAATCAAGATGTGAGAGTTAGCCAGTGAGAGGCTAGAGCTAATGGGTCAATCAGCTTATAATTTATGGAGACCTATGTGTGATTTTCTTTGGGGCTAAACAGTTGTGGGGTAAAGGGTGGGATAGAAACACAAACAAGCAGACCCCTCATGTTACACATGTAACCAACCTACTACAATACAGACAGCTTAAAGAGGTATGTGGGTCAAGAAATAGGTGTATTATTTACTGCATACTATATTTAAACATAGCCTATTTTTATATTCTACAATCTAAAAGCTCACAGGTAACTGACTGTATGTAACCATAAATGTACATAAAATAAAGGAGTTGTGAAAATCTGGTACAATCAAATGAACTTGATTTGGTGAGTAATCGGGAGTAAACACTTTTAAACTATTACTACTAGAGTCAGGATCTCACTATGTAGTTAAAATTAATTAGCTAGTTCTGGGATTAGAAGTATGTACCACAATTAACTATTACTCATTATATATGTATTAGTATGTCTTTGTGGGCTTTTGTATCTGTGAGGGCATGTGTATGTGTAGATAGATGCCTATGCACAAAGGCTCAAAGTTGATGCTTCTTCACTTTCTTCCTTATATATCAAGAAAGGATCTCTTATTGAACCTAGAACTCACCATTCTGCGTATTTAGTCTACCAGTTTGGTCCATAATTCCTTGTTTCTGTCTTCTACACAGTGGGATTATAAGTAGGCTGTCACGCCCACCTAGTTTTTAATGTGAGTTCTAGGAACCTGAACTCCAGTATTCACATTGGGTAGCAACCATTTCCTCCAAATCTACAAATTCTTTCTATTTGTGGGATGGGGTGGGAGGGAGAGGGATGGGGGAGAAAGATGGGAACTGTGTATTCCTGCCTGGCATGATGCGCTTCATAAACCAGGCTGAGTATGGACTCACAGAGTTGTACCTGTCTGTGCTTCTCAAAAGCAGGGTTGCCACACCTTGTCATGATATTGTTTTGCTGACAAAACTCTACGTAAGCTAGAATGCTAATTTCTTTTATGGTACCATTAATGGAAACTAAAGACATAACAGCACTAGGCACAGTTGTTCATACCTGAAATACCAGTACAGGGAACTCTTGAAGCAGGAGTCTAAATTCAAAGCCAGTCTGGGCTATATAGTTCTAGTCCAGCTCAAGTAACAGGTTTTCCCCAACTAAGCAAATGTTCACAGGGGTGGTGCTATTTGGAAAAATTATGGTCATCTTGGAGGAAGTTTATCACTAGGGGTGAGGGCTTTGAGAGAGAAAAAAAAAAAACTTGCCTACTTCTGCTTTGCTCTTTTTGCTTTGAGCTTGCAATTTAAGGTGCGAATTTTATCTTGCTGTTCCAGGCAGCACATTCCCCTACTTCCCTGTGATAGTGATGAACTCTTATCCCTATAAGCCCAAATTAACTCTTCTTTCTATAAATTGCCTTGGCAATGTTGCTGTATCACAGCAATAGAAAAGTAACTAATATATCAATCAGGCAGACAACCAATGCAACCATTCACTCAAACATGAGACAGAAGTTAATTTTAAAGAAAACTTACAAGCAACTCCAAAGTCTTCTGGTTTTGTTACATACTGTAATAATCTTGAAAGCTATAAAACATACCTTTTTATCACATTTTTCACAATGATATGCATTTGCACCTTCTAATAAATCTCCCTTGATATACTGTTCCAAAGAATCAAGAAGATTTTGGTGATTTCTAATGTCTACATTCAGAGTTGTAAAAGATTCTTCACATTCATACCTAAAAATATCAGGAAACAAAGGAATTTAAGTTTAAAATCTTTTTGTCTCTGTCACTATTCTACTTCAGTGAAAAGACACCATGACCAAATCAGTTCTTAAAAAAGAAGACATTTATTGGGTTTGTTTAAGTTCAGAGGCATAGTCCAGTGTTGTGAATGAACATGGCACCATACATGGCACTGGTGCATAGCTGAAAGCTCTTTCTGGTCCACAGGCTGAGAAAGTGAGATGGCACTAGTTCTGGCTTGGGCTTCCGAAACCTCAAAGCCATTAATCCCAGCATTGAGTAGACAGATGCCGGTGAACTTGAAGCAAGCCTGGTCTATGCAAATAAGGTCTAGGCCAGCACACTAGATAGTAAGATCAAGCCCCAAAATAAATAAGTAAAAATGAAATTAAAACAAGAAAATTATTAAGAAAATTATTAATGATCAGGCTTAGCAGTTAAGAATACTAGTTTCTTTTGGAGAAGACCTCTTTCAATTCAGCATCCATAAGGCATTCTACAACCTAGTAGTCAAAAGAGTGTTAAGGGCAATGACCCCTATTTCTGTTTATTTTATTTTCAGACAGGGTCTTTCTACTAGTCCTGGCTATGTCAGTACTTGCCATGTAGACTAGGCTAGCCTTTAACTAACAAAGATACATCTGTCCTGCCTCCCCAAATTCTGGGATTAAATGTGTGCACAGTTATACCCAACTCAAGCAATTTCTCCAAGTTGTTAGCCCCAAGTAGCTAAAGAAGTTAAGTGCGTGGTAAACAGGCAATACAAATAATGTTTTAAGCACATCATTTGAAAAAAAAAAAAAGATAAATTAGTATCTAACTGAAGGTGTTGAGAATAAGTGATTACTGAATTCTAAAAACTCTGTGTACCTCTGTATCACCCCTTCCAGGGTCTGGACAAATCCTCTAAAAACTCCTATGAGTCAGCCTTGAATACACTATCCAGCGAAGCTATTAGCCAACAAAAGATTTGAAAAGAAAATTATTCCATGATAAAACCAAATTTAATCAGTATTTATCTAATAATCAAGTTTTACAGAAGACACTAGAAGGGAGCATCAGTCTGTAAATGTTAACCATTCCCCAAAAGACACAAATAATCCCATAGTATAGTAATAAGGGTAGGAGTGAGAGGACCACACTATGGAATAAAAATAAACGGACCAAGAAATGCTACCTATTAATGACCCCCAATTTTAATGCCTTCAATTTGCCAATAGAAAGACATAGACTAGTAGACTGGATTAGAAAACAGGATCCCTCCTACTGTATCCACAAATTACACCTTACCATTAAGGACAGAAATCACCTCGGGGTAAAGGATGGAAAAACATTTACAAGCAAAGGGACCCATAAAACAAGCCATGTAGCCATTTTAATATCTGACAATATAGGCTTTGAACAACAACTTAGCAGAAGAGATAGAAGGAACACTACATAGTCATCAAAGGAAAAAAAAAAAGCCCACCATGAGGACACTAGAATTCTTAATACCTGTGCAACAACAACAAAAAAATAAATAAAAAATAAATTCAAGCAACAAAAAAAGTCCACCAAACAAACAAAAATACAAAAAAACCCACAAACCACTTAAGTACATATTAATTACAGATAACATAACTATTGACCCTCACTGATAGTGGGAAACTTCTATACTCCACTCTCTCCAATAGATAGGTCATTTAGACAAAAACTAAACAGAAATTCTGGCACTAAGCCACATCTTAAACCAAAAAGACCTGACTAATACTTGCAGAATAGTCAAATACAAAGGAATATACCTTCTTCTCAGAGGCTCAATAAACTTCCTCTAAAACTGAATATTTACTCGAACATACAGCAAGTTATCCGCAGAAAAAACATAAAATTGAAATAACAAGCTGTATCCTATTAGCCTCCATGGATTAAAGTTGCAAATCAACAAATGAAAGAATAGAAACCCATAGAAACCGAACACCTCATTACTGAATAATAAATAGGTTAATTCAGAAATCAAGAAGAAAATTAAAAGTATTTTAGAATTGAATGAAAATGAAAACATAACCTGCCCAAACCCATGAGATACAGTAGAAATGGTTCTGTAACATGAAATTGGAGAGATATCTCATATTAAGTAACTTAATATATCCATGAAGGTCTCAAACAGTGTTTTTCAACTCTCCTAATGTTGCTACCCTTTAATACAGTTCTTCATGTTGTGGTGACCCACAATGATAAAACAATTCTTGTTGCCAGGCGGTAGTGATACATGCCTTTAATCCCAGGAGGTAGAGGCAGGTGGATCTCTTTGAGTTTGAGGCCAGCGTGGTCTAAAGAGCTGGTTCCAGGACAGTCAGGGCAGTGACACGGAGAAACCCTGCCTCAACCTTCCCCCATCTCAAAAAAGTTTGTTATTTCATAGCTGCAATTATACTGCTACACAGGATTGTCTAATTGTATATATAACCATACGGGACTGAGGGAAACAAATGGGAAAGGAATGAGTCAAATTATCTTGATTTGCATATGATATGACAGTATATATAAAAAATCCTAAAAGTTCTACTGGGGAAATCCTATAACTGATAAACACTTCCATAAAACAAACATGGCACAAAATTAACACAGAGAACTGAGTAGTGGACAAATGACGGACTGGGGAAAAAATGAGGGAAACAATACCCTTAATAATTGCTCCAAACAAAAAATAAATCTTGGGGTAAATCTAAGGAAGTGAAAGACTCATATGATAAAAACTTCAAGTGTCTGAAGAAGATATCAGAAGATAGAAAGATCTCCCATGTTTATGAGGGTGGTTGAATTAACAGGTAAAAATGACCATTCTACTTAAAGGAATTCTATAGGTTCCCTTTAATCCTCATCAAAATTCCAACACAGTTCTGCATAGCTCTCAAAAGGACAATTCACAGCTTCATATGCAAACATAAAAACTCAGGATAGACAATCCTGAATAATAATATCACCATCCCTGATTTAAAGCATGGTATTAACACACACACACACACACACACACACACACACACACACACACACACAACAAGAAACATTGACTAATGGAATCAAACTGAAGGTCAAGATGAAAATTCAAACACTCACAGACATCTGGTCTTTAATTAAGAAGCCAGAAACACAAACTGAAGGAAAAAACTCGCACCTTCACCAAACAGTGCTGGTGAAACAGGATGTCAGCAATGCAAGATGTGATCCTAAGTGCTGGGATCACACACACTTGGGATCTCATGCCTTTAATTCCAGAAACGGAGGCATATCGAGACAGGAGTGATATGGTAGGACAGAGAGAGGTACACGAGGAGGTGACAAGAGCTCACTGGAGCCTGTGGTTTGGTACAGACACTGTGCAGTCTAGCCAGTCCGAGGACTGTCCCTTTGGTCTGAGCATTAGCAGAGGTAAAAGGTCTCTCTAGTGGTTTACTGCTCTGCTTCTCTGATCTTGTGCTTTAACTCCTGTATCTGACTCTGGGTTTTGATTAATTAAGATCAATTAAATTTGTACTACAAAAGGTCAATACCTAAAAAATACGTAAATAACCAGAAAAAGACACGAAGAAAACAAACAAAAATCAATTAAAGACAGATACAGAAGTAAAATGTGTAAGAATATAAATAAAAATGTTAATATCTGCAGCCAGCTGCCAAGCATGGTAGGTCAGCACTCTAGAGACAGAGGCAGACAGATATCTGGTTCAAGGTCAGCCTGGTCTATAGAATGAGTATTAGGACAGGAGGAATAACCAATCGGAGAATCCCTGTCTCAATCCCACCCCCGCAAATCAGCAATATTCACCTCAAGACTTTGATACTCATCTTACACCAGTAACAATGAAATATCAATAAAACAAATAATGGCTCACATTACTGAGGATGTGGAGTAAGTCATGCAAACTTGTACAGCCACTATGGAAATCAATATGATGGTTCCTTGGGAAGATGGGGATCAATTTATCTCAGGATCCAGCTATATACTACTGTTGGTATAGTCCCAAATGATGCTAAATCCCAAGACACTTCTTTATCCATGTTCACTGCTGCATTATACAATATTCATAATATCTATACGTTAGAGCCATCTAGATACCCATGAAGAGATAAACAGAAAATGTGGTATATTTATTTACTCAATGGATTATTATTCAGCTGGTAAAAATGAAATTATAAAATTTGCAGGGCCAACCCACCCTGTCCCCAAGCACGCCTTTTCCCCTACATGGTCCTTGGAACCCTGCAACACAGCCTGCTACAGCACCCACAAGCCCAGACAGAGGGATGCCCCACGCTCTGCTCTGAGACCTTCACATAGGGACACAACCTTGGAGCCCCTCCCCAACTCTCTAAGCTTTTCTGGACAGCCAGCAGGGTGTGTTCCTGCTGCTGGGCTTTCCCCCAACCCACCCTGCCCCCAATGGCTCACAAACAGGAACTACAGAGACAAGTATAACCAAGAGAATACAAGAGATAGGACAAAGAATCGCAGGCGCTGAAGATACTATAGAGGAAACAGACTCACTGGCCAAAGAAAACATTACATCGAACAAATTCTTAACACAAAACGTGCTAAGATGTGGCTATGCTAATATCAACAAAATGGATTTCAAACTAAAACCAACCATAAGAGATGGAGAAGGATACTTTATAATAGGAACAATTCATTAAGATGAAGTCTCAATCCTGAATACCTACGTATGTAATATAAGAACACTCACATATGTAAAAAAAAATCACTAAAACTTAAATCACATATAAAACCCCACACACTAATAGTAAAAGATATCAGCACTCCTATCTCGCCAATGGACAGGTCAACCAGACAGAAACTTAACAGAGAAATAAGAGAATTAACAGACGTAATGGATCAAATGGACTTAACAGACATCTATAGAACATTCCACCCAAAGAGAAAAGAATATACCTTCTTCTCAGCACCTCATGGAACCTTCTCTAAAATTGATCACATACTTGTTATCAAAGTACATATGCTAGATGCAAAGAAATTGGAGCAACTACCCGTGTCTTATCAGATTGCCAAGGAGTAAAATTAAAATTTAACAACAATACTACCCCCAGAGAGTCTACAAACTCACTAAAACTGAACAGTCAAATACCGAACCACCCCCAAGTCAAGGAAAAAAATACAGAAATTAAAGTCTTCCTTGAATTCAACGAAAATGAAGGCACAACATACCCAAACCTATGGGACACTATGAAAGCAGTGCTAAGAGGAAAGATCATAGCACTAAGTGCCCACATAAAGAAAATGGAGAAAGCTCACATTAGAGACTTAACAGTACACCTGAAAGCTCTAGAAAAAAAAAAAAAGAAGCAGACTCACCTAGGAGGAGTAGAAGACTGGAAATAATCAATCCGAGGGCTGAAATCAACAAAACAGAAACACGGAAAACAATTCAAAGAATCAATGAAACAAAGAGCTGGTTCTTTGAGAAAGTAAACCAGACTGACAAACCCTATCCAAACTAATCAAAAGGCAGAGGAGAGAGCAACCCAATTAACAAGATCAGAAATGAAAAAAAAAAGGGGGACATAACAGACTGAGGAAATTCTGAACATCATTAGGTCTTACTATAAAAGCCTGTACTCCACAAAATTGAAAAATGTAAAAGAAAAGGACAATTTTTACATAGATACCATATACCCAAATTAAATCAAGACTAGGTAAGCAATTTAAACAGAACTATAAGTCACGAGGAAATAGAAGCTGTGATCAAAAACCTCCCAGCCAAAAAAAAGGCCAGGACTGGATGGTTTTAGTGTAGAATTATACCAGAAATTCCAAGAGCTAATACCTATGCTCCTTAATGTGTTCCACACAATAAAAACAGAAGGGTCATTGCCGAACTTTTTTTTTTTTTGAGGCTACAGTTACCACAGTTACAGTTACCATACAAAGACTCAACCAAGAAAGAGAATTACAGACCAATCTCACTCATGCAAAAAGTCCCAATAAAACACTGGCAAACTCAATCCAAGAACACATCAAAAAAATCATCCATCATGATCAACCAGGCTTCATCACAGAGATGAAGGGCAGGTTCAACATATAAAAATCTATCAGTGTAATCCATCAAATAAATAAATTCAAAGAAAAAAACCATATGATCATTAGATGCTGAAAAAGCATTTGACAAAATTCAGCACCCCTTCATGATAAAGGTCTTGGAGAGATTAGAGATACAAGGATCATATCTAAATATAATAAAAGCAATATACAGCAAGCCAACAGCTAACACCATATTAAATGGAGAGAAACTCAGACATTCCACTCAAATCAGGAACACGACAAGGCTGTCCACTCTCTCCATATCTCTTCACCACAGTACTTGAAGTTCTAGCAATAACAATAAGACAACGCAAGAGATCAAGATGATTTAAATTGGAAAGGAAGAAGTCAAACTTTCATTATTTGCAGACAATATAATAGTGTATATAAGTGACCTCCAAAACTCTGTACCAGAGAACTCCTACAGCTGATGAATACCTTCAGTGATGTGACAGCATGCAAGATCAACTAAAATAAAAAAAAAAGAAATTATCCCTCCTACACCCAAAGGATAAAGAAGCTGAGAAGGAAATTAGAGAAACATTATCTTTGACAATAGCCACAAATTACATAAAGTATCTTGGGGTAACACTAACCAAGGAAGTGAATGACCTATTCGACAAAAACTTTAAGTCTTTGAAGAAGGAAACTGAAGAAGATACCAGAAAATGGAAAGATCTCCCATGCTCTTGCATAAGGATCAACATTGTAAAAAATGGCAATTCTACCAAAAGCAATCTAAAGATTCAATGAAATCCCCATCAAAATCCCAACACAATTCTTCACAGACCTTGAGAGAATAATAATCAACTTTATATGAAAAAAAACAAAGAACCCAGAATAGCCAAAACAATCCTATACAATAAAGGAAATCCCAGAAGGATTACTATGTTTGACATCAAGCTCTATTACAGAGCTACAGTAATGAAAACAGCTTGGTATTCACATAAAAACAGAGATGTTGACCAACGGAATCTAAATGAAGACCCGGCTATTAGCTCACAAACCTATGAACCTCTGATTTTTGACAAAGAAGCTAAAAGTATACAATGGAAAAAAGAAAGCATCTTCAACAAATGGTGCTGGTATAACTGGATGTCACCCTGTAGAAGAATGAAAATAGATCCATATCTATCACCATGCACTAAACTCAAGTCCAAATGGATTAATATTATTCTGAACACACTGAACCTGACAGAAGAGAAAGTGGGAAGTAGTCTACAACACATGAGCACAGGAGACCACTTCCTAAGTATAACCTCAGTAGCACAGACAATAAGAGCAACAGTGAATAAATGGGACCTCTTGAAACTGAGAAGCTTCTTTAAATCAAATGACACAGTTAATAAGACAAAAAGGCAACCTACTGAATGGCAGAAGATCTTCACCAACTCCACATCAGACAAAGGTCTGATCTCCAAAACATATAAGAACTCAAGAAATTAAACATTAAAATTCTAAGTAACCCAATTAAAAATGGTGTACTGAACTAAACAGGGATTTCTCAACAGAAAAGTTTCAAATGGTCAAAAGATACTTAAGGATATGTTCAACTTCCTTAGATATCAGGTAAATGCAAATCAAAACAACTTTGAGATACCATCTTACACCTGTCAGAATGGCTAAAATAAAAACACTAATGATAGCTTAGGCTGGAGAGGATATAGAGCAAGGGCAACAGTCATCCACTGCTGGTCGGAATGCAAACTTGTGCAACCACTTTGGAAATCAGTGTGGCAGTTTCTCAGAAAATCTGGAATCAACCTACCTCAGGAACCAGTAATACCACCCTTGGGAATATACCAAAAAGATGCTCAATCATACTACAAAAGCATTTGTTTGACTATGTTCATAGCAGCACTATTTGTAAAAGCCAGAACCTGGAAACAACCTAGATACCTAACCCTCAATATGGATAAAGATATTGTGACACATCTATACATTAGAGTACTACTCAGTGGTAAAAAACAATGACATCTTGAATTTTGCACGCAAATGGATGGAATTTGAAAACACTATCCTGAGTTAGATAAAAGACCCAAATACATGAATATTGTATGTACTCACACATCAGTGGATACTAGCCATAAACAAAGGACTTTGAGCCTATAGTTCATGATCCTAGAGAAGCTAAGTAATACGGTGAAGCCAAAGAAAAACATATATAGATTCACCTGAAAATTGGAAGCAGACAAGATCGCCTGACAAAATTTGGGGTATAGAGGTGGGGGGGGTAGAAGAAAGGGGGAAGAGGGGAGAAGAGGAGAGCTTTAGGCAATGGAGTTGGAGGAAGGACAGATATGAGAACAAGGAAAGAGATATCTTGATTGAGGAAGCTATTTTGGGGTTAGCAAGAAATCTGGCTCTAGAAAAATTCCCAGGAATCCACAAGGATGACCCCACCTAAGACTCTAAGCAATAGAGGAGAGGGTGCCTGAACTGGCCTTGCCCTGTAGTCAGACTGATGATTATCTTAAGTATCACCATAGAACATTCATCCAGTAACTGATGGAAACGAGACAGAGACCCACATCGGAGCACTGGACTGAGCTCCCAAGGTCCAGTTTAAGAGTGGAAGAGGGGAGGGGAGAGTATGAACAAGGTCAAGACCATGACGGCTTCACCCACTGAGACAATGTACCTGAGCTAATGGGAGTTCACAACCCCAACTGGACTGAGAATGAATGATCATGGAACTAGTCCCTCTGATGTAGTTGACAGCTGGAGCAGACTGAGGGGCCAATGACAATGGCACTGGAATTTGTCTCTACTGCATGTACTGACTTTTTGGGATTTTATTCTCTTTGGATACCTTGCTCAACCTGGATGTAGTGGGGAGGGCCTTGGACTTTCCACAGGGCAGGGTGCCTTACCCTCTCTTAAGATTGGAGGGGGTGGGAAAGAAAATCTGTGGAGGGAGTAGGAGGTGAGTGGGAATTTCGATTGGTATTTTTTTAAGTAATAAAATAATAATAATACAATTTACAGGCAATTGTATCAGCTAGAAAAACAATCTTCAATGAGACAAGGTAATGAAGACTCAAATGATAATCACAACATCTTTTTTCTTAAATGTGGATGTATCTTTTTTAAGCCTTTGATATCTATGCTAATCATAGTTGTTAGATACCTAGAAGGGGACTAGGTAGGATTAGAGGGTCTCCCAAGTAGGAGAAATAGAACATGAACTTACATCATAAAATTATGGTGGTACACAATAGTGCAATTCTGATTGGATTTAAGACCCACTCATGAGACAGAACCCAATGCTGACACTTCCCAAGTGTCTAAGAAACAAACTAAAAAGGCAACAGGCCGGGCGGTGGTGGCGCACGCCTTTAATCCCAGCACTCGGGAGGCAGAGGCAGGGGGGATCTCTGTGAGTTCGAGACCAGCCTGATCTACAGAGCTAGTTCCAGGACAGGCTCCAAAGCCTCAGAGAAACCCTGTCTCGAAAAACAAAACAAAACAAAACAAAAAAAAAAAAAAAAAACACACAGGGGAAAAGCCCATATTCTGAAAAAGGAGTATAGCAATAAAATAACTCTTAATTAAATTCTATTATACTTATAGAGAGATGCCTAACCAAGTGCAACTAGACAGATATTGGAGTCAGATTTGATAGATGACTTGAATGCACTGAATTCCGGACTCAATAGGACTGATGTACATATGAACTGACCAAAACTATGACAGAACATAGAAGAGCTACACAGGCTCTGACAGATCCAGAACTGACAGAGGGAAAGTGGGCACAGGGTCACAACACTGATTGATCAAGAAGCTCTCTGTTCTAGGGATCACTTGTGTTGGGGACAGACTGGAGGTGTGGATGGATGCCATGGCCCAGGACACCATCACAGCAGAGGCCTTTTCTACTTAGCTGGCTAGGTAGCCTTGCTCATGTAGCTTAGGGAACTAGAGCTTGGTTCAAGTTCTGGTGGCTGCTGAGGAGTCTGAGCTGGAACACAAATTGACAGCCTTCATTCAGCCACCAAAAATGCAATGCCCCTCTGTAATTAGTGAACTTTCGTGAGAGTTTGTTCTGGACCAGGCATTTGCAGAGTACCTCGTCACCCAAGCCCCCCTTGTCCAAATCCACTAAAATGGCTTTATCTAAAAAAAGGAGAAAAAGAAAAAATAATAAAAGCTCTCTGTAACTGATAACTTCTTTGAAAGAAAAATAGCTTTCTCCAATTGAGTCTCATTAACTTAACTTTAGAATAAGTCCCCAGCCCCAAGCAAAGTGTAGCCCATTAACACAAACAGAACTGAATAGCATTTCTGTAGATGTTTTTCTCCTATGGCTGCTGAGTTTATGTATTTTTTTTGTCTTACTGATGTCCTATTGGAGTTTTTTTTTTTTTTTTTTTTTTTTTTTTTGTATGTGTTTCTGTTTTTAAGCAGAGAAAAAGGCTGGGGATGATCTAAGAAAAAACTGTGATAGGAATATAGTTCACAAAAATAACTTAATAAAAAAAGAAAATAATCCTCAAACAAAACATTTATCTAGGTATGTATTTGTGCTCCTATCTGACCTTCCTAAATAAACATTAATACGGTTATTTTCACTTAAGATTCATATTATATCCATTCTCTTTGAAGCTGAAAACTTAAGACTATTCTTAATGAAGAATTTACTCTGTATTAAAATATTATAAAATGATAGTCATTTTATACATCTATATTAAGATACATTATTTTCATAAGAGAAATAAAAGACCTAGGTAATTGTAGACTTGCAGAAACTATCATCTTCTGATGTAACCCAGAAAAATCATAATGCATGAAAAGGAAGCAAAATATCGAGAAAATGAGAAGCAATATGATAAAGAACCATTTTCTATAATTAATTGAACTTCCGGTTTAACTTTTCATGACGGTGAGGCACGTCAGCTCCTGGCACACCAAGCTACTTCAAAAGGGTAATGGGCATTGAAGAGGCTCCTTGTGGAGTTAGTTAGCCATTTGGGTAAAAAACTACTCGTGGCTGGACTGCTTAACTGGACATGCAGGACCCACAGAGAAATGACTGCTGAACTTGCCTAAAGGTGAGACGATTCTTCGGAGTTCCTGCTACATGAAAGAGTCTGCAGAATACAGAAGAAAGTGACTGACAAACTGCCAAACCAGGCAGACCTGTCTTTGAAATTTCCTGCTTCACAGAAAAGTCTGCCAGATATTATGGGCCTGTAGGTTTTGAAGATGGATGCCCCAATGGTACAGAAGAACTTTGGGTTACTGTTCAGGCAGTGAGATGTCTCTGTCAATTCTAGAATTTTGCAAGTTGCTTACACTGCACTTCCTGTTTACTTAGGTAATATTGTATCTTTCTGGAGTCTTTGATGGAGTTGAGGAATAAATGGTTATAGTTACAGTTTTCCTTAGATATTATAAAAGATAAAGTAGATATAAATATTGTAACTATTATTTTTGCTTGATACCTGCTTTATTATATGTAATTTTACTATGCTAAAATTAAAGCTTTCCTTTGTACTTACACAGAAAGGGGGGAAATGATGTTGGAGGTCCTTCTGCCTTGCTTAATGAATAAAGAAAACTGGCTTGGCCTGACAGTGTAGAATAGAGGTAGGTGGGGAAACCTACACTGAATGCTGGGAGAAAGAAGGACGGAGAGGCCATGGAGCCGCATGCCGAAACTTTGCTGATAAGCCACTGCCATGTGGCGATATACAGATTAATAGAGATGGGTTAAATTAAGATGTAAGAGTTAGCAAATAAGAAGACAGAGCTAGTGGGACAAGCAGTGGTTTAAATAATGTAGTTTCTGTGTGATTATTTTGGGTTGAAGCCAGCCAGGCAGCCGGGAATGAACAAGTGGCCCCTCCTCCAACAACTAGTAAAGATTTTATTGACACTTCTGAAAAAAAAAAAGAAAAAAATACAACAACAACAAAAAATATTGGCACTTACTTATGTGGGCATCCTTGGCAAATCTTCTGATCAGCAAAGGATCCTCCAAGGACATTACTTATCATGGTTGGATGTCCTAAAGCTTTAAAAGCTTCATCTAAACTATCCACCAAAGAATTAAAAAACTCTAATGCATCATGCTGTTCATGAAGATTAATAGGTTCACCCCAAAGCCTGTTAACAAATACATAGGTTAATCAACACAAAGAAGTCCCAGATGCATTTAATTTCTGTAAAACAAATAAAAATAACAATGTAAGCTGAAAGAAATAATTAAAAACAAAATATAAGTTGAAAATCTATACCTATAGAAGAGACAAAATAAACCAAGTGCATACTATACTTAAGTAGTCATGATACTGCATTCAACCAATTACAACAGAAATTGGATATAAGGCTAGAGAGATGGCCTAGGAGTTGACATGTGCTGTTCTACCAAAGCTAATGAGTTATAACCAAAGAAGTTTTTCTTCCTGTAGCAGATGGGAACTAACAAAGATCCACATGTGGAGAATGTGCAGAGATTAAAGAGACACTGGAATACTCGGTTCCAAATGGGATATCTTCATCAAATCCCCTCCCTCAGGTCTCATAGAATTCAGGAGAGGGGATATAAAGATTCTAAGAGCTTCTCTGATGATAGCTGAGTAAGACACTGATCTGTGAGAATACCAAAATGTCATTAGTGGTTATTTTACTACTACATCAGTTAGAACAGTAGGATTTTGTTTTCCCCTTGGCCTATGACTTACACGGTCTTAAGTTCTCAGCCACCAGACCTATCTCCTATAGTGGGCCTTATAGAGGATATGAATGTCACAAAGGAAACAATATTCAAGACATAACATAAACATTACTGATGCACATATGAACTCACAGAGAGGGACTCAAGACAGATCAGTCCCAGGGCTCATGAGGGGAAGTGGACATGATCCCTTAACCCAGAACCAATCTCCAACTGACAACTGCTTGTAAAGGGGAAAATATCCCCTATGTGGAGTACACAAACCACATTTAAGGAAGACTCCATGCCCAGCAGCAGACAGCCAACAGAAAACAAATTCAATAGAATTTAAAAAATAACTTTTCCCCCCTTTTAATTTGTCTATTTGATTTTTAAAGAGAAGGAGGAGGCATGGACTTGGATGGACAGGTAATATCTGGAAGAAGGGAAACCATGATCAGAATATGTATGAAAAACTATTTCCACATATATTTTTCCTGTCTGTTCTCTGAGACTCAATCCCTGAGACTCATCCCTAGACCTTCAACAAAACACCAACTACAGACTGTCCCCCCCACCACCCACATACTCATTGCTAGTGGGAGTGCAAGCTGGTAAAACCCCTTTGGATGTCAGTGTGGCGATTTCTCAGAAAATTAGGAAATGATCTTCCTCAAGACCCAGTAATACCACTTTTGAGTATATATCCGAAGGATGCTCCATCGTGCCACAAGGACATGTGCTTAACTATGTTCATAGCAGCTTTGTTTGTCATAGCCAGAACCTGGGAACAACCGGAATGCCTCTCGACTGAAGAATGGATAAGGAAAATGTGGCACAGTTACACAATGGGGTACTACATAGTAGAAAAAAATAACAACATCTTGAATTTTGCAGGAAAATGGATGGAGCTAGAAAACATTATTTTGAGTGAGGTAATCCAGACACAGAAAGACAATTATTACATGTACTCACTCATAGGTGGTTTTTAAACATAAAACAGAGAAAGCCAGCCTACAAACTACAACCCAGAGAACTTAGACAACAATGAGGATACTAAGAGAGACTTACATATATCTAATATACATGGGAAGTAGAAAGTAAAAAAAAGACAAGATCTCCTGAGTAAATTGGATCATGGGGACCTTGGGGGAGGGTTGAAGATGGAGGGGAGCAGAGAAAAATGTAGAGCTCAATAAATATCAATAAAAAAACATTCAATTACTAGAATAGAATTAAAATGAATATAGAGCATACCCAAACTTATGGGATATATGAAACTGGTTCTAAGAAAATTCAAAATAAAAAACTTGAGAGATCTCATACTAGAAACTTAGAAACACACCTGAAAGTTCTAGAACAAAAATAACCAATCATACCAAAGAATACACAGCAAAAAATAATTAATCTGAGGGTTGAAATCGGTAAAATTTAAACAGAAAATACAAAAAAATCAACTGAATAAAGAACTGGTTATTTGAGGAAAATCAGGAAAATATATAAACGCTTACACCAACTAAGACAGAAAAATACCCAAATTTACAAAATTAGAGATGGAAAGGGAGACATAACAGCAGATACTGAAGAAATCCAGAAAAATTTAAGGACATACATTTAAAAACATGTATTCCACCAAATTGAAAATTTTAAAAGAAACATTAATTTTCTAGATAGACACTACTTACTAAATTTAAATCAAGATCAGATGAACAATGTAAAGAGACCTAAAACCTCTAAGCAAATTGAGCCATCATGAAAAGTCACCCTCCCCCTGAAGCCCCAGGACCAAATGTTTTAGTGTAGAGTTTCAACAGACTACATGGGTCTGCACAACATCTTATGTGTGTACATTATACAGCTGTTTCTTTGAGACAGGGTTTCTCTGTAGTTCTGGCTGTTCTGGAACTTGCTTTGTAGATCAGGCTGGCCTCAATCTTGCAGAGATCTGACTGCCACTGTGTCCTGAGGGCTGGAACTACAGGTGTGTGCCACCATGCCCATCTTTTAGCTTAATATTTTTATGAGACTCCTGACTATGAGAACGAGTGGGTATCTGACTATTTTGCCCGCTCTTGGAGCCTTTTTTCTTTTGTTGAGTTACGTCAAACTTTGATACAATAGTATTTACTTCATCTTATGTTTTATTTTTGCAATGTGGGGTTATTATGTCTTAAAAGTCTGTTCTTTTCTAATAAGAGACAGAAAGGAGGTGGATTCAGAGGTTAGAATCCATGACTACCATGGAGGAAGAATGGCAATGGAAGACAGTCACGGTGTTGAAACCCCAGAGTTTATATCTTGACTGAACAACCATGAGATAGAGAAAGCTAACCGGGAATGGTATGAGCTTTTTAAAATTTTAAGTTTCATTTATTTTTTGTGTCAAAATCCAACGAGCTTAATAGCACACATTAATTTCTGAGTCTCCCATTGTATTTATTATTGGTTCTTTCCAAATTTTCACTGTTGGAATGTCTTACTAACTTCGAAAGAAGTCTGAAAAATGGGTAACAAGAGTATTTAAGCTTTTTTTTTTTTTTTGGTTTTTCGAGACAGGGTTTCACTGTGGCTTTTGAGCCTGTCCTGGAACTAGCTCTGTAGACCAGGCTGGTCTCGAACTCACAGAGATCCGCCTGCCTCTGCCTCCCGAGTGCTGGGATTAAAGGCGTGCGCCACCATCAAGCTTTTCCTGAAATTTCTTTTTTTCTTTTTTCCCTCAAATTAAATGGAAGTATGCCAATATATAGATACACAAACAAAAGTACTGGCTGCTTTGGCAGAGGTTCAATATGAGGAATTACTTGATATCTCAACAAAAGTCTTTAACTCCAATCCCACGAAATCAACCCTTTGTAGGCTTCTGTTGGCAATGCAGGCATGTGGTTCACAAACATATTTTAAGGCAAACCACTCATTTACATAATAAAAATAAAGGGGAGGGAGAGAAGGGCATATCTACCTTTTCATATACTTATAAAAAAAAACCTTGTGGAAGTCTGTTATTAGTCTTTTAAAGTGAGCAGGAATCAAATGCTTTAAGAAATATATAAACAGAGATAACTAGATTATTTAAAGAATACATTTGATTTAAAATACATGTTTATCTTTAAAGTCACTAATCAAGCTTATGAACAAATTTTGTACACTTCTAAGATTGCTTATAGTAAGTACTACACCTTCAGTGGGTTATGGTGAAATATACTTTTAACCCCAGCACTTGGAAATCATGGAAAGGAAGATCATTCTTGAGTTCTAGGACAACATAACCCTATATCAAAAGACAAAACCACAATACCCGACACAAGAAGCCCTCTTTTGAGTTACTGGCTAGAGCTGCCCAAAAGACTCTCCCAAGCACACAACGTATTGCTACTGCCTTTGGTTACTTCCACAAGTAGTAACTAAGTCTCTACTGCTGTAGACTCCATGCACCTCAAAAACAGGACCCAGTGCTGTAACTGACCTGAATGATCTCTCTTTGAGGACTAGCTTTTATGAGCCAAGAAGCCCACAAAGCTTACAAAATCCTATACAAAGATGATGATGGCTATGAACAACATTAAGGAGAAATATGACATGCTAACCCTATGGTGTAGTAGTGTTACACAACTTGGTGGTAATAAAAAGCTCTCTAATTGTACTTAAGACCAGAAGAGAGAAACCATGTCCAGTGCTGGAAATATAGCTTATTTGGTGCTAATCAAATCACGGTTATAAGAGAATCTAAAATCTCTAGTTTAGCACATAATACTTAGCAACAATCTATAACCATTTGTGTTTATACTCACAAAAAATGTAGTCTTGACTCCTCATCAAGAAAACTTCTCTTTACAAAAGAGATCCCTACGTAATGCTAGAAGCAAAAACCCATCCTGAGTGAGTTAACCCAGACCCAGGAAGATGATCATGGTAGTACTCACTCATAAGGGATACTAACTGTAAAGCAAAGGATAATGAGCTTATATATCGTTCCCAGAGAAGCTAAGAGGCAAGGTGAACCCTAAGAGAAACATATATAGATTCCCTTGGAAAATCTCCTGAGAAAATTGGAAGAATAGGGGTCGGAGGAGAAGGAAAGGCAAAACAGGAGGAATGGAGAAGGGGAGGGGAGAACTCAAGGAAACGGGATAATCAAGATGGGGGAAGGACAGAGAAGGAGAGCAAGAATGGCGGTATCTTGATTTAGGGAGCCACTATGGGGCTAGCAAGAAACCTGGCACTAGAGAAATTCCTAGGGTCCACAAGGATGACCCTAAGCAATGGTGGAAAGGTGAATGAACTGGCTTTGCCCTGTAGCCAGATTGATGACTATCTTAAATGTCACCATAGAATCTTCATTCATCAACTGACGGAAGCCTAGGCAGAGCACCACAGTGCAGCACTGCTCTGAGCTCCCAAATTCCAGTTGAAGAGTGGTAGGAGGAGTAAGAATATGAGCAAAGAGGTCAAGACCATGATGGGGATACCCACTGAAACAGTGTACCTGAGTTAATGGGAGCTCACCAACTCTGGCCAGATAGGGAAGGAACTAGCATAGGACTAAACTAGACCCTCTGAATGTGGGTGATAGTTGAATGACTGAGACAAACTGCCAGGCTACTGGCATTAGGATTTCTCTCTTCTTTATGTATTGACTAGGATACCTTGCTCAGCCTAGATATAACAGGGAGGGCTTTGCTCCTTCCTCAGAGTAATGTGTTTACCCTCTTTGAGGAGCAGATGGGGGTGGAATGGGGGTAGGGTGGAAGGATGGGAGTAGGAGAGGCAAAGAGAACTGGGATTGGTATGTGAAATGAAAAAAGACAGTTTTGTTTTTCTTTTTAATTAAAAACGAATACCAAAAGCATTCAAAGTATAGAACTGTGAAGTCCAGTCCCATGGGATACATGATGTGGCATTCCCCTTCTATATGCTGTGATTATGTCTTTTATTACTATTGGCTAATAAAGAAGCTGCTTTGGCATATGGCAGGGCAGAATACAGCCAAGCTGGAAAAGATATAAAGAAGAGAATAGGCAGAGTCAAAGAGATGCCACGTCATTGCCAAAGGAGAAAGACTCCAGAACCGTACTGGTAAATCACAGTCTTGTGGTGATACACAGATTAATAGAAATGTGTTAATTTAAGATATATGAGCTAGGTAGAAATATGCCTAAGCTATTGACCAAACAGTGTTTTAATTTAATTAATATAGTTTCTGTGTGATTATTTGGGTCTGGGCACCCAGGAAACCAACAAGCAGTCTCCATTTACAGATACACCTACAAAACTGTTGCAGAAATGGTTCAGGGAGCACTGCAGAAAAGGTTACTACCTTTTGCAATGAATTTTCAAGAACCAAAAGATCAGAAAGTTTGATAAGAGAATTTGCCTCCTAGTAATATCAGAAACCATATCCATGAAGTCTTATCAATGGGAATGTCAAAATATGAACTGAACAAAGACACCAATTAACGTGTCAAACTAGACAGCCCATAAGGTCTCAAGTCTACACAAAGCAGCAAAAAGCAACTAAGGATTGCTCTCAGGTATGAGAAATAGTCTCTGAGAAGAACACATCTGTTGTTGAATACCAAATGGCAAATTTTGAAAACAAACATAGGCAATAACATAGAAAATGTGGTCACGAATTTCAAAGGTGGGAGAGGTATAGGGGCGTTGAAAGGAAGGAAAGTAAAGGGGAAAATGCTTTAATTTATATTAAAATCCAAAACAATAAAAGAGGAACCTGAGGCCTTTGCAGAAGATCTGGGTTTGGATGCTAGCAACAACATGGTGGTTTATAAACACCTGTAACATCCAGTTCTGAGGAACTGATTCTATCTTCTGGCCTACATAGGCACCAGCACACATGGAAGGCAAAACACTAATATACATAAAATCAAAATAAAATCTTTAAAAATAATACTATTATAATACTTTTATCATTTGAATTTTATTATTACTTGAATTTTATGATACAGAAGCACACTAAAACGTATGTCTAGAATATGAATAGTGTGAATGGATAGTTATGGCACTGCTAGTATCAATATCATAAAAAGGTATGTGGGAGGCCACAAATATATTTTACTCAATTGAAAATATCTTATATTTTAATACATTTAAATACATATTATTATAAAAGGCAATCCATAGTTTTATAGAAATATATATGTCTTGTTTTCTTCCTCAATTGTAATATGTACAATTATTCAGTGGGATACTACTGTTATCATGCAAATAATACATAACTTAGTGGTAGAGTACTTTTGGAGAAACCTGAATATTGGAGTAATATGGAAGAACAAAATTAGAAATATTGCCTAGAAAAGTAAACCTTTTGGCACATCTGGGGATAAAATAGCAAAAAGAAATAGCAGAAACAGGTAAGAACAAAGCATAACTTACACTACAGAATCAAACAATGTGGTATTGCATATAAATATCATTATGACCTACAACAGCATGATGTGGGTGGGAAGTCTTGTAAATATGTTGCTTTTATTGGTTAATAAAGGTGTTTGGCCAGTGGCTTGGCAGAACAGAGCTATAAGGAAAAACTAAACTGAATGCTAGGAGAAAGAAAGAGAGTCAAAGAGAAGCTCATGCAGCTGCCACCAGGGACAGATGCGCTGGAACTCTGAAGGTAAGCCACAGCCACATGACAGATACATGGGTTGTAATAAAAATGGGTTAATTTAAGATGTAAGAGTTACCCAGAAATATGCTTAAGCTATTGGCCAAACACTATTACAAATAATATAGTTTCTGAATGATTGATTATTTTGTGTTCTGGGCAGCCGGGAACAAATGAGCGACGACTGACTACAGTAGCAGTTCATCTGAATGGAATTAAATTTATACTGAAACAGACAAATTGAGTCATTGTACTATAAATATCCAACTGTAAAGGAAAAATAAAATGACACATTAAAAGAACTTGCAGTAAGTAGAACAGAAATAAGTGGTCACAAATTAGAAGAGCCCTGTTCCAAATAATCTTTAAATGGACAGTGAAGTGCCTGGATAAGAGAACTTTACATTCTTGTTGTTCTGGCTAGTTTTGTGGTCAACTTGACCCAAGCTGGCTTATTTTAGAAGAGGAACTTCAAATGAGAAAAAGATCCTACGAGACGAGCCTATGGAGCATTTTCTTAATTGATGACTGACTCTATATATTTGGTGCCACCTCTGGGATGGCGGCATCGGTATATGAGGAGCGCATGAAGAGCAAGACATATTTCAGATTCTTGCATTCATGTTACTGCCCAGACTCCTCAGCACTGGAATATGATCGAGAGTTATAAGAAGCAAAGTTTTCCTCCTCAAATTGTTTATGGTGTTTTATCAAAGCAATAGAAACCCTAATTAAGATACTTCTTAAATATTAGAGCTCTTTTCCTAAAAAGGAAAAAAAAATGTAATGTAACTTACACATAAAAAGTGAGGGAACTAATGTCAAAATTAAAAACACTTCAAAAAAGGGGCAAAGAACAAATCCTAAACTCAAAAAATATTAAAAATGAAAAACAGCACCTATATGTAATGAACCCGAAAGTATGCTTCTTAAGACTCATACGGAAAAAATAAATAAACAAAATAATGAGTAGTGTAATGTTTAATGATAGTAAAAACATTTTATTTACATACAATGATGGATGATAATCATGCTTATTTAAAAAGAAAAAACTGACCAGGCGTTGGTGGTGCTCGCCTTTAATTCCAGAATGTGGAAGGGAAAGGTAGGCAGATCTCTCCGAGTTCAATGCCAGTTTGGTTTACAGAGCTGGTTCAAGGGCAGGCTCCAAAGCTCCACAGAGAAACTGTCTCAGTAAACCAAAAAGAAAAATTTGAAAACTTGGCATGGTTGCAGTATTGAATGTTAGTGTGTGCCAGACAAATTCTTGTCTAAAAAGTAAACAAACCAAAGACAAACAAGAGAACACACCAAAAAGGAAATTCTCATCCATAATCTTACAAACACAGAGACTGGTGATGAAATAAGCTTGATATTTGCTTTAGTTCAGAAGTATTGGTTTCAAATAACTATAAATTAGTATTTCATTTTATGAATTAGAAAATAAAACCAAGATAAAACAAAAATACAAGAGCTCTATATTTTGAAGAATAGGGATTATCTGTTATCTCAATTCGTGACAACAGAATAAGAAAAAAACTGAGTAAAAAGGACATCTGGAAAACTACCATTATTTAAACATTACAACAAATATCCAAATCTTTATCTTTAAAAGCATAACTAAGTTATGTAAAAACATAAATAAAATTCACACATAATTTACCTGAATTGTTGCCAAAATCCTCTGGGCACATAGTATTGTAGTTGAGAAGAAGCTAAATGTCCAAAGATTATCTGAAGGTGTTTTAAAACACCAATGTTGTACTCTTTTCTATCTTCTACTTTACTTAATGTGGGTTTGTCTTCAAACTGATGAGGATATCCAAATATATCTCTGGGATCAACACGACTCTAGGGATTGGCAAAAACACAAAATAATAATGAGCTAACCTACATTTTCAAATACAACAAAATAAGTTTAAATAGAAACTACGTAGGGAATACATTAGTAGTGTCTTAACATTACACTGAATTTCCTGTTTGTAAAACACACTCCAATTTATACGATTATTTATTTCCAGGTGGGCTGTTATGAACCATTTTAGATGTAATAAAATACAATTGGGGAAATGGTATAGTGGGTAAGATAACTTGATGTTACCAGTACAAGGTGAATATAGCTGGATATGCCTTGTAATCCCAGCACTAGGAGACAGAGAAAGGTAGACCAGACCATGACAACTCTCTTGTTATTTTAAATAGCAGAACTAATAAAATTTCTACTTAGTGAAAAATCCTGACTCAAGGGAGCAACGTAAAGTGAGATAGAGGAAGAAACTTTTCATCGTCTGGCTTCTGCATGTACATGCATAGCAATCCACCCCACCAGAGCACACAGACACTACAACACAGAGTTACTATAAAAAATAACAGCATTGATTAACAGTCTAAATTTTAGTCAATTAGACTAGAAAGGAAACAAATGAACACACACAGATTATAAAATTTCTAGTATTCAGTATCATTTTAAGGAAGCAATACTTTATCTGTGCTTTATATTTCTATGACATGAGAACTACTAACACCTAGTATTAGAATATTTAAGAGGAACCCACCACAATTGTTCTAAATGATATAGTCCCTTTGTAGTTATGTGGGCAGAATTCAGTGGTTATACAACTTAGCTGTTTATTGGAAAACTAAGCATCTTTTTATATGCTTTGTCCTGCACGTAAAGTTCATAACATAAAGGTGTATTCATAATCTTGGTATAGAAGAAAGCATACAAGCAGGCAATATATGGTAGTACAGACAACATGAAACACAACATAACAAATCACAAAAGTGAAACATTTAATTTCAATTTTTAAATATTGTTTGTATCATTTACTTGTAGTTAGCATAATCAGATATCTTTATCAGCACTGAATCAACAATCTAGAAGTAGCATGATCTACTAGAATCCCGAAGTTCAAATGGCCATGTATAACCCAAATCCAAAAGAGAAAACATACACAGATCTCATATATTAGGTAAAATAACCATGCTTTCTTCTGCAGAAGACACAGGTTTGGTTCTCAGTACCCAAACGGTGGATAATAATAGTCTATCACTGAAGTTCAGAGAATCTAATACACTCTTCTCGCTTTTTGCAGGCACTGTGGTACATTCATGTGGCACGTGCACACACACACACACACACACACACACGAGAGATTATATGTATGCACACACACATACATGCAGGAAAAACTCAAATACAAAAAAATAAAAGTTTAATAGAACAAAAATCAAAACAAAAACCAAAACACAAAACAAAAACCTATCCTAAGATCATGTGACAGAGCATCCATTTGGAAACATAAATGGACTCAGATAGAAAAAAAATTGAGTAGAAAGAACAAGGCTAGAGATTGTCAATTCCAGATTTTAAGATTTATTACCTAGCTACAGAAATAAAAACAAATGGTACTGGCATAAAACAGATATGATGGCATATAAGCAAGCAAGAGTCAAATGAGTATGCACAACTCCATCAATTTAATCTCTGACAAACATGTAAAAACACACAGTGAAGAAAAAAAGTGCTTAAAAATCGGGATGTCCCCATGAAGAATCATAAAATCAGGCCTGTACACCTATCATCCTGCAGAAAAATAACTCCACATAGACCTAATTTTACCTTGAAACCTGTTAACACTGAATGAAAACACTGGTAATACCTTACATATATAGATAAAGAAATGATTTGATTTTCTGCTTATGATTTCCCAAGAATTAAGGCCAATAATTGACAAGCGGGACTTCATAAAATGAAAAAAAGCTTCTACACAGCTAAACAAACAACCAAGACAACAACAAAAAATGGTAAAAAGGAACCCACAGAATGGGAAACTTTGCCAGCTGTACATCTGATACAGAATATCCAAATATATACAGACATCCCTCAAAAAGGTCAAGGAAACAAATGATACAGATATGGGCTATGCATATGACTAGGATCCCAAAAGACATAAAAATGGGTAAGAAGTATCTAAAAACAGACAAACCAAGCAACTGACAAACAAAAAAATTACAACCATTCACTAGTCTTAGGAATTATAGAAATATGGAATCCTAACAATGTTGAAACTTCATCTGACATCAGTCAGAATGGCAAAAATCAACAAAATGATCAAAAATTAAAGATGAACAAGATGTAGAAAAGGGGGCATATTCCTTTATTGTTGGCAGGCTTACAAATTGGTCCAGCCACTCTGGAAATCAGTATGGAGAAACCTCAAAAAGTTAAAAATAAATTTAACATGCAATCCAGTTTTCTGTGCCAAATGCCCAAAGAACAATACCCTGCTCCATTAATTTCTACTCTACTGATGATAGCCAGAAAATGGAAACAACATTTAACCAACAAATAGCTAATTAAAATATGACACATATACTATAAAATACTATTCAGCTGTATGAAAACCTAAAATGTAATCAGCAGATAGACATCATATTGATTGACTTAACCTAGACTCATAAAGACAACTGGGGTTCCTTGCATGAAAATTGTCAGATGTGAGTAAGCTACTGCGAGTAATGCAGAAACCAGAAAAAGTAAAAGCTGTAAGAATCTTTATTTTTAATAAGTGTGTGTATAGTTTATGTTAAGTTATGCTTAATTTGACCTGGCAATGCTCTTCACAAGAGCGATATATACTAGCAAAATCCCAGAAAGAGTCATGAGACAATCCCTTTTGAGTTGTCCAGGATGCTCAAGAGACTCTCAAAAACAATTTGGGCTACTGCTGTTTCCCTTGGTTGTCTCCCAGAGTTTGAGTGTATGTCTTTATTGCATAAGAAAACACATGGAGGGTCCAACCTGGATTGGGCCTGGAAGCCTAATTGATAAGTACACTAGTTTTCATAGAAAGGAAGGGAAACAATCAAATCGAGCTGTTTTGACTATGAACCACAACAAAAACCAGTGTGACTAGACACCCGTAAAGGTGAAATATCAGCACTGACAACAGGTGTAAGCCATAGCTCTCCACTTGGACTTAACCAATTAACAGGAGGGAAATCATGCCTGGTACTGGAAACCCAGCTTAACTACTTGGTGCTAATTAGATCATGGATCTTAATAAAGAATTTACTACTGACACATTACTAAGCCAGTGTATCTCAAAATTGGGTTCTAAATATTTTTCCTTATACCTTCATCGAAGAAAGGTGGTGGTGGGAGAAAATAGGAAATGATAATTATATTTTAATAAAAGCATAAACAGAATCATGCTAGTTATAAATATTTTTATTATAACTTAACTTTTGTCTACTTTTGCTTCATTTGAGTACATTCAGTGGGTACTGTGGTAATATTTCATTTGTATTTTAATAAAGTTTAGAGAGTAAAATAGCTGCACTGATCATGCTTATACACCAGGCAGTGGTGACACACACCTTTTATCCCAGTAGTCAAACTAGTTGCCATAGAAACCGGGTAGTAGTGGTACACACCTTTAATCCCAGCACTAGAGAGAAATACAAAATGAAAGGAGATAGCTCTCACAGTATTCTGAGGATTCTTGGAGGCAGGATTGCCATTTCAGACTGAGGTAAAGGTAAGATCCAGTTGGCTGGTTGTTCTACTTTTCTGACATTCAGGTCGAACCCCAATTTCTGTTTCTGCATTTTTAATAATCATGCAACAAGGTACTGATTATCTGCTAATGTTTGTTAATGTTATCAGTAAATTATATAGTATTGCTGAAGAAACAGCTCTGTTCCATCAAAAGGAACTAAGATTTGATTAAAACACTAAGGGATAGCTATAAAAAAAGGATAGTTTATAAAAAAAAAATAGCAGGTGAGTTCCCGATAGAACATCCCCATTGTCTCAGTGTGTGGGTGCACCCTCGCGGTCCTGAGTTCCTTGCTCATGCTCTCTCTCCTTCTTCTCCTGATTTGGACCTTGAGGTTTCAGTCCGGTGCTCCCTGGCCTGGATCTGAAAAAGCCTGGGATAAAACCGGACTCGCTGAACATAACAGACAATGAGGACTACTGAGAACTCAAGAACAATGGCAATGGGTTTTTTGATCCTACTGCACGTATTGGCTTTGTGGGAGCTTAGGCAGTTTGAATGCTCACCTTACTAGACCTGGATGGAGGTGGGTGGTCCTTGGACTTCCCACAGGGCAGGGAACCCCTGACTGCTCTTTGGGCTGATGAGGGAGGGGAACTTGATTGGGGGAGGGGGAAGGAAATGGGAGCCGGTGGTGGGGAAGAGACAGAAATCTTTAATAAATAAATAAATAAATAAATAAATAAATAAATAACAGGAAAGCTTTACAATAGATTGGGTACACAGTAAGGATAATTGCCAAAAATAGTTAAAAACTAATTATACTTAAGACATCATAAAAAACAGGAACACATCAACTGTATTTGAGGGAAGAACATAAAACAAGTAAAATTTTCTATTGTACTTTCCAGTCTGTAGTATATAATGGGGTACTATAATACCCTAGACGTACCAAGTCAGACATTATTCTACCACCAGCATCAAAGACAGTAGAGAATACTATTAAAGTATAACAACCTGAGAGAGAACTGGGAATACCTGGTTTTAGGATTTGGAAAAATAATACAAAAATTGACTGAAACTTACCTTACTGCCCTGCTTTTCATCCTTGAATGTATCATCATTTATGTTACTCCCTATGTTTTCAATTGAAAGAATACTATTCCTGATAAGAGGAATCATGTATAGTTGCTGGATCACTGAGTTCATATAACAAGTAGCACCAGCATTTTTGAGTCCCACAAATCCTTTTGGTGGGCGCGGTCCAACAGGTGGTAGATATTCCCACTCAGTAAGTGCTTCACAAGCTGAGAGAAGAAAATAAAATGTTTACAGCAAGAAAGTGATGCTTCTAATTTACAGCTCTTTTAGGCTAAGAAATTACTATTAGGAACTTTTTATTTTAAAGCACAAGATTTGGAATACTAAAATTTTCCTTTAGCAATGAGTCAAACTGATTTCATAATTTTATTGACATTACTTCTATATTTCTTAGAAATATTAGTGTAAGATAGGATTGCATATTATTTAATATTTTAATAATATAGTGTTACATAGTAAGTTTATACTGCATAACACTAATTAGGAGTATATAATAAATTTCTGTAATTTAGAAAGACAATAATTAAAAGAATAAACATTAAAAATAGTTTGTACTTTTAAAATTTAGTATGTTCACAGAACGGTTTTGGTGCACACCTTTAATCCCAGCACTCAGGAGGCAGAGGCAGGTGGATCTTTGTGAGTTTGAGGCCAGCCTACTCTACAAGTTTAGTTCCAAAATAGCCTCAAAAGCAACAAAGAAACTCCGTCTCAAAATACCAAACAAAAACAGACCAAACAAACCAAACCGAAACCAAACAAAACACTCCCCAAACCAACCTTAGTATGGTCAATTTAGTATGAACAGAACTATACAGAAACAGTTCAAATGTCTTAGTTTTAAATATAAAGTCACTTAGCTTCAAGCCACAGTTCTACTCATTAAAAAAAGGTTCTTCCACATAAATATTTACTGTTCCTCATAATAAAGTGAAAAATTTATTTTGCTCTCTAGAGTAGTGGCCCTCAACATTCCCAATGCTGATACCCTTTCAGTGGTAACTGCCTCACCTATTTCATTGCTGTGTCATAGTGTGATTTTGCTATTCTTGTGAATTTTAAGTATCTGTGTTTTCTGGTAGTTTTATGAAACCACTGGAAAAGGAGCATTTGATCCATAATGGGGTCCTGACCCACAGGATGAGAACCACTGGTTTAGGTCTAGCTTTATAACAAGGGAAGTAGATAGTAAAACTGAAATTACTGAGAGAACTATTATTTTATATGTCCCATACTTAGCAAAAATCCAAAAGCAATTTAAAAATCATCAAAAATCTGTAAATTACAAAAATTAAAATATATTAAATTGAAATTCATACCATTAATAATTATAATCAGACCTCTAGCTGAGCTTATGCACACCTTTAATTTCAATACCTGGGCAGAGGCATATTGAGCTCTATGAGTTCAAGGTCAACATGGCCTATTAGTAAGTACCAGGCCTACTTAGGCCTGGTTTAATAAAATGCTGTTTGGCCAGTAGCCAGGCAGGAAATATAGGTAGTGTGACCAGGCTGAAAATAGAGGTGGGACAATGAGAACAGGAGAATTCTGGGAAGATGAAAAGTCAGTCTGCAGTTGTCAACAGACACAGAGCAAGTAAATGAGAATGCCTCACTGAAAAAGGTACCAAGGTGTATGGCTAACACAGAAAAGAATTATGGGTTACTGTACAATGTAAGAATTAGTTATTACAAAGCCTGAGCTAATTTGCCAATCAGTTTATAATTAATGTAGACCTCTGTGTGTTTTATTGGGACTGAATGGCTGTGGGACCAGGAAGGACAGAAACCTCTGTCAACAAGTATCAGAGGAAAAAACAAATTCTGTCAGGAGCCGTTTTCCTCCTAAAAATCATTACAGGAACCATCGCCCTGGGGAGTCTGCAGAGAACCCCAAACCCATAATTATGTTAAGAATCGGTCTACTGACAGAACCTACCCCACCCAATTAAGCTGTTAATGGAGAGCTATCTGTTAGCGGAACCCACCCCACATTCCAAACTATCTAGAGAACTAGGTGTGTCAACTTGTGACTTCTTGGCCTACGTGACCTGACCAAAGGTAACCTCCTGGCCTACGTGATGAACGTGAACCACGTGACCGGGACCACGCGGAGAGATCCCGTGCCCCTGCCCCCCCCAGCCCCTCATCCAGGGGCTATATAAGCAGCAACCCTGTCTCTAATAAACGGAGGCTCTGACAAACTTAGCATGGCCTCCTTCCTCTTTACTAGCTCAGATCTTCCAGATAGTGCCTCTCCGTGACCCTGGAGTAACTGACTGCAGGGTGGGTTACAAACCCTAGACTCAGTGACCCACCCAAGGCAATCGACATCTGACAAATAAGTTTTTCATTACAAGTTCATTATAAGTTGACCACAACAAAGAATTTCAGCATTTATTTAATAATATTGGAACAAAAGCTATACGATACTATAACAGAATTTCAGGTCTTAAATTTCTGTTAAATAATGTTACAAATTTAATAAACTATCATGTTTTTCTACTAAAATGAGTTCATGTTTTCATTATAATTAAAATTATCTAGCCCCATGCTCCATTCCACATGACTCAAAACAGAGAACTTGCTATACTGCCCAGTGGCCTTCTTTAACTTTCTGTGGATAGCACTGTGGCCTCAAATTGATCTTTCCCTCCACTCTTCCCAGTCTTAGGATTATTGGTATGCAGCTCTAAGTTTAGCTTGACTTTCCTTTTAAGTTTAAAACTCTTGTAAAATCTGCAGAGTCACTTCATGGAACTCTGAGGGCATGGAACGCATAGTAAGTCACCTAAATATTCTCTTTGAACCTTAAAAATAAGCCTATTCTCAGAACTCAAGAAACATTAAATGACCTCCATAGTAGGGTATGAAATTCTTTCCAATATCTTGTGTAAAAATATTTATATCTGTGGCATTTATTGTTAAACTTTATTATTAAATTATATACAACACTTGTGATACTTTCAAGAATATAATATTTCTGTTTGCAGATATTTTAATTATAAACACTGGAATACTAAGAAACAATAAAAAAGCTTTACATTTTACTTACTTGTTCTTGTTGTGCTTAAATAATACATTTCAGTCAAACAATTTACTATCTGATTAAGATTCCTTACACAGCCAAAAGCCAAGGCTACGAGTAGTTCAAACCCAGCATTAACTGTAGTTGGTGAACCACAGACTGGAACAGCTTGCTTGGCTGGCAGTTCTCCACTACTCATATATTGGAGGTAAGCTTTAGATGCAGGAAAGATGAAATCATCTATTAGTTCCTAAGGAGTTAAAAAATAAAAAGACATTGTCCATTATATTATATTTTATATTTATTACATTATAAAATATATATATATATATATAAATCTCTTATAAGAATTACTTTTGTAATTTGACATTTAACTACTTAACTCAAAAAGCAGTTTCAGAAATCCTAACAAAACGTTAATAAAACAAAGTAATTAATGAATATCAATTTTCTAGACAAAACAAGTGACAAATCATATACTAACTTTAAGTTCATTTTAAATATCAACAAAATACATCCCAGTTATACAAAGCAAAAAAAAAAAAATCACCAAAAACCAAAAGAACAAAACAAGTATTTTAAGAAATTCTCACTGTCAACACAATCCTGGGAAAAATTTAGATGTCGCAAACAGCAAATCTTATACAGCTGCTTAATGATCCTATATTCTATCTGTATTCTTTTGTATAATTATGTTTATTAACAGTTATGAGCAACCTTTTTATTGTCATCTCATGCAGCAAAGGTCTTGGGAAAGGACAAACCAAGAGTCACTGAAAACTGTGGGTGATAAAATCCATGACATCACTAACCCTGTTTCCCATATGTCCCCAGAAGATAGTCATTAAATGAAAAAAAAAAAAATCACAGCACATTTTTGGAAAAGGAGAACACAGAGGCACCCAAATGATAATGATGGTCCATTTGGGGGTTGAACAAGAAAGTTTAGAGTAAATACACTGTATACATGAATGAAACTATCAAAGAATAAAAGATTAAAAAAACTGCAAAGTAATTCAAATCTTTAAAAATTAAGGATTTTATTAAGATAAAGTTTTTAAAAAGATAGGCTTTTTAAAAGAATTTTTTAAAGAGAAAAAGAGAAGGAGAGAAGAAAAGAGGAAGAGGGGGAGAAGGGGAGTGGAAGGGAAAGAGAAATAACAAAAATGGGTGGACAGGGGAGCAGGGAAATAATCAAAATATGCAAAAATATTTTAATAAGAGAAAAATAATAAAAGCTGGCTTAAACTTCAGCTTAACAAAAAATATTATTTTCAAAGATATAGCCTATTAATGAGTTTTATCAAAAACATGGTAACATATGAAATGTTTCAACAGTTTGCTTTTTCTTCCTTTGGATAAGGAACTCACTTGTGTATCCTTTTGGATAACACGGAAACTTGCCTACCTTAGCCTCTGGAATCCTAGAAAGAAGCATATGTGTCCTCATGTTGGTGAATACTTCAGAATTACAATTTAAAAATAAGGAGTTGAAGAACATGGTTTAGTAGGTAAAAATAATCTGATTTCAAAACCCTAGAACCCATGTAAAAATGGGCACAATATTAAGCATCTACAATCCAAGTTTTACTAAAGCGTGGACACGCAGACAAGAGCAACTCCAGGAAGCTTGTAGGTCATCCAATGTGGTGTATTTGGTGGTGAATAACAAGGAGTCTCAATTTCAAACAAGGTGGAAGGCTACACAACTACCGCAGTATGCACACACCTGCACTTATTCGTACAAACACACACAAAAACAGTTGAATTTAGAACTTACTTTAACAAGATTAGTACCTCCTTTTTCACAACCAATATGGTATTTTTTCTCTGGAGTTTGAAAGGCTAGTAACTCTTTTGTTACTCCAAGATGGCCTTCCAAGATCAGCTCTTCAACACCTGCTTCACCTGAGTCTTTAACACAATCCTACCAAAGAAAAAAAAATAATACCAGTCTAACTTATGAGGATAAACAAAGGGGAAGGAAGTCACAATAAAAAAAGCTCTAAGAATGCATGTATAATTTCTCTGTACAGATAGTTATTTTGAAGCTTTACAATCCTGGGGAAAGAGAAATTTCTATGGCAACAACTAGAATTTGAGGTCACAACTGTCCTTTAATATTATAAAATATAAATAGGGCAGCTAGATAACGAAAAAGGGTTATCTAGTACCAAACAAAATAATGCTGGTTCAGTTATATTTCAGCATTTTAAGGCTTTACATACTAATAGAATAATGCCTATTTTAATGACAAAATTTTGAACTACATATTATATAAAATATATAATTTGGTAAATTTAACATTCTGAATAAAAATAAACTAAGACTAATACCAGTAACATTAAAAAATTCAGTGTAATTTGTAATCAGTGTAAAGCTTTAGGTTTAAATAGCATCTGAGAATTGTTGTAAGATCTTGCCTTAAAAGAAAAACACCCCTATCAAACCTAAGAACCAACATATCCCCTAAATGGTAGCACTGTAATTCACAAAACAGGCCAGTAATACCAAAACAGATATAACCAAACAGCAAACTAACAAGTTTCAAATTCATTTAAGCAAAATAAGATGTGTTTTCTGTAAGTCAACTCCAAGAAACAACAGTCTGTCTTTGTAAAATTTTTGTTGGATATTTTAAATAGTATTTTATAATGCTCATACTTATTTCCTACTTTTGTGTGCTGAAATTAAGGAGAATATGACCATGTCTAGTTTATTTACTTTTATCTTCAAAGCAGAATAAAATCTCAAAGTTTTAAAGCCTCTGAAACGGTTAATCTTCGTTATCAATTTTCCTGGATTCAGAAGTATCCAAAATTGTGAGGTTTTGCATAGAAGAAAGTATGTCCTGAATAACAACTTTAACATTCTATAGGATAGAAGATTGAATGAAATAAGTGCAGAAACAAGAAATCCACAAACCGACATTTTCTCTGCTTTAAAGCCACTAGTAGATGTGTGGGCTATGCAACATACTCATACTAACACAGTAGTTCATCTTGTCTCAGACACAAGACAATGAATGACTGTGGCACACTTCAACTGAAATTTCTAAAATGGTGACCAAAACTCATCGATTCCATTCCTCCCTAATTTTCATAGCAAACACATTCTGCTTTAATTACAAAAAGCTAACATATCCTTTCTTTAAAGTTAATTTAATAATAAGATAATCTGAATATTATTCATCTTACCCTAACCCTTTTGAGCCAGTCAATTTCATCACTAAGAAGAACATCAGCATTGGGTACAAGAATACTGCAGTTGTAAGCATGAGTGAGAAGACGCCTCAAAAGTGTGAAGTATTCTTCTGAATATTTCCCCCTCTCTGTTGTGACACTCTGAAATATTAACAAACACAAACTAAAACTGTGACCATTAATGACTTATTTGTCAAAAAAGTCTTAATGTTTGTAATATATCTATTCCTATGGAACATGAACTAAATGAAATAAAAGTTGTAGTTTATCTTTGAATAACTCTCATTTTTAAGAATAAATATATTGACAGTTCCACTAAAATTGTCTCACCCCCAAAATGGTAATGAAGAACAGCAGAGGTTTATGTCCCATGCAACATCTGGTACACATTAAGAAGAACTGCTCCTGTGCCAACTGCCGTATAGGTCTGTAATAATATAAGGCAACAGACATACATTAACCCTTAATTAGTAGCAAATAATGAGTTTAAGATATTTTCAGAGTTAAATCTCCTAACATTTATATAAAAGATTAATACTGTGATAATTTACAACTTACAATCTCTTAAAATATAAGTATTACAAGTCAAGGATGGTGTAGAACTATGTTAAAGAGAGGCACAAGAGAATAACATTTATGAATAGATTTTATTTCATTAAGAAGCAACCTGACCCAGAGGAAGCAATCTTCACCAGACCCAGAGTGGGACAGAACCATCTGCTAGGACAGAAAGCGAACAAGCTCCACTGGAGAAAACCCAGTCCTGGGACATTGGCAGACCAGGATTGAGCTAGCAATCTGACCCAGAGACAGCCATCTCCAACAGAACAGGTACAACTGCAAACCAGGGACTTCTGCAGGAGGGGATCCAGACCAGGATTTACAGAAGCGGGTCAAAGCCAGCAAAGTAGGCCAAAGTAGGCCCGAGACAGAAAACTCCAAGGGAGCAGAAAAAAGCACAGGAGCACTGAGCTATCTCCAGGAACACCAAGTAACCAACAGGGTAACTAGAACTGTGACACTGACTGTACCACAAGGAACAACCACCTAAGCTTTGGACTCAAAGGCACCTAGACGATTATTCAACGGAATCTCAGACATCCCCAACCACAGGTATTAGAGGAAAAGATCAGTAGAAAAGGTAAGATCACACGCTATAACACAACACCAGTAAAACCTATAGACCCTACAGCAGCAAGACCTAAACAACCAAATATAGATATACCAGAAAAAAATAACCTAAAAAATAACTTCAAGAGAATGTTTAAATTCTTAAAAAGGAAATGAGAAATTCCCTTAAAGAAATTGAGGAAAAGACAAAAAATTGGAAGGTATCAGCAAATCACTTAAAGAAATGCAAGAAAAAGAAATCAAACATGTGAAAGAAACTATTCAGGATTTGAAAACTGAAATAGAAACAATAAAGAAAACACGGCGCTGGGTCCCAATCCTCAGGGCACCCAGGCGGGCGGGAGTTCTTTTGTTTCAATAGCCTGCTGCACCAAGCAAGGTAGGCGCTTTGTTTACTAGCTACCCAACCAGCACGGAGACCTGATCTCGGCGCCAGGAGAGCCAGCACTGGGGTGAGTTTCTGACCCCGCGGCATCAGCCCTGGACAGGGAACTCAGAAGTTCCTCAACCCCCTAACCTTCCTGGGCTCTCTGCAGGGCCTCTACTCCCTGCATACTGCCTCTTTGTTCCTATCCCACCCAGCTTGCATCCAGAACTTTCCCCCCCTTCTGCCCCTCGGCCCTGTTTCTGCACATAACATCACCCAGCTCAGCCTGTCTGGGCGCTGGTTCTGACTCCTAAGGGCACCCAGGAGGGCGGGAGTTCCTTTGTTTCAATAGCCTGCCTGCACCAAGCAAGGTAGGGGCTTTGTTTATGACCTACCCAACCAGCACGGAGACCTGATCTCAGTGCCAGGAGAGCCAGCATTGGGGAGAGACATCATTGAGCACGGAGATCTGATCTCAGCACCAGGAGAGCTATCTCTGGGGAGAGAGATCACTGGGAAGGTATATCAGTAGACGAGAAGACCTGATCCTGTTAAAGAAGATCCATAGGGGAGCATTCGGAGGAAGAGATGGGCAGGCGCCAATGCAAGAATTCACCCAACAAGCTGAAAAACAACATGAAACCACCAGAACCCAGCAACCTGACAACAGGAGGACATGAACACCTTCATCAAGAAGAAGTAGAAAAAAATTGACTTTATGAAAGTGATTGACGCACTTAAACAGCATGTAAAGAACGCCCTTAAAGAAATGGATGAGAAACATAACAGAAAGTTTGAAGAATTGAAAAAAATCAGTGAATGATACACTAGAAAACCAAGGAAAAACAATCAAACAGATAATGGAAACAGTTCAAGACTTGAAAACTGAAATGGAGGCAAAGAAGAAAACACAAACAGAGGGTCGGCTGGACATGGAACACTTAAGTAAACAAACAGTGACTAGAGAAACAAGCATAACCAACAGAATACAAGAGATAGAAGAAAGAATCTCAGATTCTGAAGATACCATAGAGAAAATAAACGCACTGATCAAAGAAAACAGCAAGTTCAACAAACCCTCATCACACAACATTCAGGAAATCTGGGACACAATAAAAAGACCAAACCTAAGAATAATAGGAGTAGAAGAAAGAGAAGAAGTGCAGCTAAAGGGTCCAGAAAATATATTTAATAAAATTATAGAAGAAAACTTTCCCAACGTAAAGAAAGATATGCCCATGAAGGTTCAAGAAGCATACAGAACACCGGATAGGCTGGATCAAAAAAAAAAAAAAAATCCCCTCGCCATATAATAATCAAAACACAAAGCATACAGAATAAAGACAGAATATTAAGAGCTGCAAGGAAAACGGCCAGGTTACTTCAAGTTACTTATAGAGGTAAACCTATCAGACTTTCATCTGACTTCTCCAGGGACCATGAAAGCCAGAAGGTCCCGGATAGATGTACTGCAAAAACTAAGAGACCATGGATGCAAGCCCAGACTATTATACCCAGCCAAGCTTTCGTTCACTATAAATAAAGAAAACAAAATTTTCCAGGATAAAAACAAATTTAAACAATACATAGCCACAAATCCAGCCTTACAGGAGGTAATAGAAGGAAAATCACAATCCAAGGAGTCCAACAATGCCCACAAAAACTCAGACATCTAATGACCCTTCACCAGAACAACTCAAAGAAGGGAAACACACAAACTCTACGACTAATAAAGTGACCGGAATTAACAACCACTGGTCATTAATATCACTTAATGTCAATGGACTCAACTCACCTATAAAAAGGCACAGGCTAAGAGATTGGATAAGAAAACAGGATCCAACATTCTGCTGTGTACAAGAAACACACCTCAACCACAAAGACAGGCACTTACTCAGAGTAAAGGGCTGGGAAAAGGCTTATCAAGCAAATGGACCTAAGAAACAAGCAGGTGTGGCCATACTAATCTCTAACAAAGTTGACTTCAAACTTAAATCAATCAGAAGAGATGGAGAGGGACATTTTATACTCATAACAGGATCAATTCATCAAGAAGAAGTCTCAATCCTGAATATCTATGCCCCTAATATAAAAGCACCCACGTACATAAAAGAAACATTGCTAAAACTGAAGGCAGCCATCAAATCGCACACACTAATAGTAGGAGACTTCAACACTCCTCTCTCACCAATGGACAGGTCAATCAGACAGAAACCTAACAGAGAAATAAGAGAATTAATGGAGGTAATGAATCAATTGGACTTAACAGACATCTATAGAACATTCCACCTATATAGAAAAGAATATATCTTCTCTGCAGCTCATGGAACATTCTCGAAAACTGACCACATAGTCGGTAACAAAGCAAACATCCAGTTACAAAAAAATATTAGTAACCACCTGTGTCTTATCAGATCACCATGGATTAAAGTTAGAATTCAACAAGACTAACCTCAGAAAGCCTACAACTTCATAGAAACTGAACAGTCAACTACTGAACCATACCTGGACTAAGGAAGAAATAAAGAAAGAAATTAAACTCTTCCAGGAATTCAATGAAAATAAAGAAGCAATATACTCAAACTTATGGGAAACTATGAAAGCAGTCCTAAGAGGAAAGTTCATAGCACTGAGTGCCCACTTATAGAAAACAGAGAAAGCACACATTGGAGACTTAACAACCCACCTGAAAGCTCTAGAAAAAAAAAGAAGCAGACTCACCTAGGAGGAGTAGAAGACTGGAAATAATCAAACTGAGGGCTGAAATCAACAAAATAGAAACACAGAAAACAATCCAAAGAATCAATGAAACAAAAAGCTGGTTCCTGGCGAAAATCAACAAGATTGATAAACCCCTATTCGAACTAATCAAACGGCAGAGAGAGAATATGCAAATTAATAAGATCAGAAATGAAAACGGGGACATAACCACAGACACAGAGGAAATTCAGAGAATCATTAGATCTTACTACAAAAGCCTGTATGCCACAAAACTGGAAAATGTAAAAGAAATGGACACTTTTTTAGATAAATACCATGTACCGAAGTGACAACAGGAACAGGTGAACAATCTAAATACACCTGTTAGTCGTGAAAAATTAGAAGCGGTTATCAAAAACCTCCTTACCAAAAAAAGCCCAGGACCAGATGGTTTCAATGCGGAATTCTACCAGAACTTCCAAGAAGTCCTAATACCTATACTCCTTAAGGTATTTCACAATATAGAAACAGAAGAGTCATTGCCTAATTCCTCTTATGAAGCTACAGATACTCTGATACCAAAACCGCACAAAGACTCAACCAAGAAAGAGAATTATAGGCCAATCTCACTCATGAACATCGACGCAAAAATCCTCAACAAAATACTGGCAAACCGAATCCAAGAACACATGAGAAAAATTATCCATTATGATCAAGTAGGCTTCATCCCAGAGATGCAGGGCTGGATCAACATACTAAAATCTATCAATGTAAACCATCTTAGAAATAAACTGAAAGAAAAAAAACATACGATCATTTCATTAGATGCTGAAAAAGCATTTGACAAAATTCAACATCCCTTTAAGATAAAAGTATTGGAGAGATTAGGGATACAAGGGACATACCTAAATATAATAAAAGCTATTTACAGCAAGCCGATAGCTAACATCAAATTAAACGGAGAGAAACTCAAAGCCATCCCACTAAAATCAGGAACACGACAAGGCTGTCCACTCTCTCCATACCTCTTCAATATAGTGCTTGAAGTTTTAGCAATAGCAATTAGACAACATAGGGGAATAACGGGATTCGAATCGGGAAAAAAGGAAATTAAACTTTCGTTATTTGCAGGTGATATGACAGTGTACATAAGCGACCCGATAAACTCCACCAAAGAACTTTTACAGCTGATAAACGCCTTTAGTATTGTGGCCGGATACAAGATCAACTCCAAAAAATCAGTCGCCCTCTTATACACAAAGGATATGGAAGCAGAGAGGAAAATCAGAGAAGCATCATCTTTCACGATAGCCACAAACAGCATAAAATATCTTGGGGTAACTCTAACCAAGGAAGTGAAAGATCTATTTGACAAGAACTTTAAGGCATTGAAGAAAGAAACTGAAGAGGATACCAGAAAATGGAAGGATCTCCCATGCTCTTGGATTGGGAGGATCAACAAAATAAAACTGGCAATCCTACCAAAGGCAAGTTATAGATTCAATGCAATCCCCATCAAGGTCCCATCAAAATTCTTCACAGATCTGGAGAGGACAATAATCAACTTTATATGGAAAAACAAAAAACCCAGGATAGCCAAAACAATCTCATACAATAAAGGAACTTTTGGAGGCATTACACTCCCTGACTTCAAACTCTATTACAGAGCTACAGTAAGGAAAACAGAGTGGTATTGGCATAAAAACAGAGAAGTCAACCAATGGAATCGAATAGAAGACCCGGTTTTTAGCCCCCAAACCTATGAACATATCATTTTCGATAAAGGAGATAAAAGTATACAATGGAAGCAAGAAAGCATCTTCAACAAATGGTCCTGGCACAACTGGATCTCAAGCTGTAGAAGAATGAAAATAGACCCATATCTATCACCATCCACAAAACTCAAGTCCAAATGGATCAAAGACCTCAATATCAATCTGAACACACTGAACCTGATAGAAGAGAAAGTGGGAAGTACCCTACAACATATGGGCACAGGAGATCGCTTCCTATGTATAACCCAAGAGCACAGACATTAAGGGCAACATTGAATAAATAGGAACTACTGAAACTGAGAAGCTTCTGTAAAGCAAAGGACACTGTCACTAAGACAAAAACACAACCTACTGACTGGGAGAAGATCTTCAACAACCCCGCAACAGACAAAGGTCTGATCTCCAAAATATACAAAGAATTCAAGAAATTAAACTTTAAAATGCTAATTAACCCAATTCAAAAAAAAAAGGGCCCTGAACTGAACAGAGAATTCTTAACAAAGGAAGTTCAAATGGCCAAAAGATACTTAAGGTCATGCTTAACCTCCTTAGCGATCAGGGAATTGCAAATCAAAACAAATTTGAGATATCATCTTACACCTGTCAGAATGGCTAAAATCAAAAACACCAATTATAGCCTTTGCTGGAGAGGTTGTGGAGAAAGGGGTACCCTCATCCATTGCTGGTGGGAATACAAACTCGTGCAACCACTTTGGAAATCAGTGTGGCGGTTTCTCAGGAAATTCGGGATCAACCTACCCCTGGACCCAGCAATACCACTCTTGGGAATATACCCAAGAGATGCCCTATCATATGACAAAAGCATTTGTTCAACTATGTTCATAGCAGCATTATTTGTAATAGCCACAACTTGGAAACAATCTAGATGTCCTTCAATGGAAGAATGGATAAAGAAAGTGTGGATTATATACACATTAGAGTACTATGCTGCAGTAAAAAACAATGACTTCTCGAATTTTGCATGCAAATGGATGGAAATAGAAAACACTATCCTGAGTGAGGTAACCCAGACCCAAAAAGACGATCATGCGATGTACTCACTCATAATTGGTTTCTAGCCATAAATAAAGGTAACCTGTCTATAATTTGTGATCCTAAAGAAGCTAATAATGAAGGTGAACCCAAAGAAAAACATATAGTTATTATCCCTGCTATGGGAAATACACAAGATTGTTGGGCAAAAAATTGGGATCTTGGGGGATGGGGTGGGATAGGGGTGAGGGAAGATGGGGAGAGAAAAGTGAGAAGGGGAGGATGGCAGGAACTTGGGGAAATGGGATGATTGGGGATAAAACAAGGTTGGATAGAGGAGCAGGGAATCACATAACTTAATTAAGGGAACCACCTTGGGCTTGGTAAGAGACATGAACCTAGAGTGGCTCCCAGGTGCCCAGAGCAATGACCCCAGTTAGTTCCTTGGGCAGCTGAGGACAGGGAACCTGAAATGACCCTATCCTATAGCCATACTGATGAATATCTTGCATATCACCATAGAACCTTCATCTAGCGATGGATGGAGATAGAGACAGAGACCCACACTGGAGCATCGGACTAAGCTCCCCCAAAGTCCCAATGAGGAGCAGGAGGGAGAACATGAGCATGGAAGTCAGGACCACGAGAGGTGCACCCATTCACCGAGACAGTGGGGCCAAGGCCAGCTGGACTGTGACTGAAAAAGCATGGGATAAAACCGGACTCTCTGAATATGGCAGACAATGAGGGCTGATGAGAAGCCAAGGACAAGGGCACAGGGTTTTGTTCCTACTTCATGTTCTGGCTTTGTGGGAGACTAGCCAGTTTGGATGTTCACCTTCCTAGACCTGGATGGAGGGGAGAAGACCCTGGACTTTCCACAGGGCAGGGAACCCTGACTGCTCTTAGGACTGAAGAGGGAGGGGGAGAGGAGTGGGGGAGGGGGGAGAGGGGCGGGAGGAAGGGGAGGGAAATAGGAGGCTGGGAGGAGGCAGAATTTTTTTTTTCAAAAAAAAAAAAACCCGTGTCATTTACAGAACAGTAGATATTAATTGTGATTATTTTGTTGAACAAATTAAACCAGTCAAAATGCAAAAAAAAAAATAAAGAAAACACAAGCTGAAGGAATTATAGAAAGAGAAATCATGAGAAAAGGATCAGAAACCACAAACGCAAGCATGAACAGCAGAATACAAGAGATGGAAGAGAGAATCTCAAGTGCTGAAGAAACAATAGAAGAAATAGACTCATCAGTTAACGAAACCATTAAATCTAACAAAAGCTTAACCCAAAATGTTCAGGAAATATAAGACACAATGAAAAGGCCAAATCTTAGAATAACAGGAATAGAAGAAAGAAAAAAAATTCACTCAAAGGCACATAAAATTGATTTAACAAAATCATAGAAGAAAACTTTCCAAACCTAAAGAAAGATATGCCTATGAAGATAGAAGAAGCTTACAAAACACCAAAAAGAGTGGATCCAAAAAAAAAGTCCTGTCCCTTCATAATAATCAAAACACTAAACATGAGAGTAAAGAATATTAAGAACTACAAATATGATACAAAGTAACATATAAAGGCAGACCTATCAGAATTACACCTGACTTCTCATTGGAGACAATGAAAGTGTTATGGTCAAGTGTTATGCAGACATTAAGAGACCACGCACATTCAAAATCATCCTTCCATGTAGAAAATAGATTCTCAGATGCAACTTGTAAGGTTGGTTATCACCCAAACTACATGATGTCAATCAGTGTTGTTTTATTTTATGTGCATGATGAGAGTATGAACCGGCATCTCATGATTTATTAATCTCTCTTTTCCATGATTATTAGTAAATTTAATCAGTACAAAAAAAAAAAAAAAAAGAGACCACGGATGCCAGCCCAGACTATTAAACCCACCAAAACTATAAATCACCATAGAAGAACAAAACAAGATATTTCATAAAAAGTCTTGATTTCACCAGTACCTAGTGACAAACCCAGCCCTACACAAAATACGAGAAGGAAAACTTCAACCCAAGGAAGATGGCAATCATCGGTCATTAAAATTCCTTAATGTAAATGGACTCAACTCACTTATAAAAAGGCAACAGATTGGAAACAAAAACAGAATCCATCCTTCTCTGCATATAAGAAACACATCTCAACCTCAAAGGCAGACATTGTCACACAGTAAAGGGTTGGGAAAAGTGGTGGCGCATGCCTGTAATCCCAGCACTCGGGAGGCAGAGGCAGGCGGATTTCTGTGAGTTCGAGACCAGCCTGGTCTACAAGAGCTAGTTCAGGACAGGCTCCAAAACCACAGAGAAACCCTGTCTCGAAAAAACAAAAAAATGGTTCTAAGAAACAAGCATTTGTAGCTATCCTGTTATCTAACAAAATAGACTTCAAGCTAAAATCAGTCAAAAGAGACAAAGAAGGTCATTTCATATTAGTCACAGGAAAAATCCATCAAGAGGAAATCTCAATACTGAACATCTATGCCCTGAATGCAAGGGCACCCTGATATGTGAAAGAAACCCGTCTAATGTTTAAATCATACATCAAATCCTACACAGTAATTGTGGGAGACTTCAACACTCCACTCTCACCACTAAGCAGATCAATCAAACAAAAAAATGAACCAAGAAATAACAGAACTAACAGATATTATGACACAAATGAACTTAATAGATATTTATAGACTATTCCATCCAAACATAAAAGAATATACCTTCTTCTCCGAACCTAATGGAACCTTCTCAAAAATTGACCACAGTAACAAAACAAATCTATAGAAATACAAAAAATTGAAATAACCCAATGTACCTTATCAGATAACCACGGTTTAAACTAGAAGTCAACAGCAATACTAATTCCAGAAAACTCACAATAATAGAAATTAAACAATGCTCACCTGAATCATCAATGGGTCAAGGAAGAAATAAAGAAATAAATTAAAGACTTCTTAAAATTCAATGAAAATGACCAGACAGTGTACCCAAATTTATGGGACACAATGAAAGCAGTGTTAAGAGGAAAGTTCATAGCACTAAATGCCAACATAAAGAAGCTAGAAAAATCTCACACTAGAGAATTAATAGAACATTTGAAAACTTTAGAACAAAAAGAAGCAAACTCACTAAACAGAACTAGATGGCAGGAAATAATGAGAGCTAAAATAAAATAAAAACAACAACAACAACAAAACAATACAAAGAATCAGTGAGACAAAGAGCTGGTTTTTCAAGAAAAATCAACAAAATTGACAAACCCGTATCCAAACTAACCAAAAGGCAGAGAGAGAATATCCAAATTAACAAAATCAGAAATGAAAAGGGGGACATAACAACAGAAACAGAGTAAATACAGAGAATCATCAGGCCGTATTTCGAAAGCCTGTACTCCACAAAATTGGAAAACTTAAAGGAAAGAGAAACTTTCTGGATAAATATTCCTTACCAAAATTAAATCAAGACCAGATAAGCAAATTAAACAGACCTAAAATAAAACTGCTAAAAAAATAGAAACAGTCATCAAAAGTCTTCCAACCAAAAAACAAGCCCAGGACCAGATGGTTTCAGGTCAGAATTCTACAAGGCTTTCAAAGAAGAACCAATACTCCTCAGATTATTCCATACAATAGAAACAGAAAGAACATCGCCAAACTCTTTTTATGGGTCCACAATTACCCTGATACCCAAATCACACAAAGACATTACTAAGAAAGAGAATTACAGACCAATCTCACTCATGAACATTGATGCAAAAATACTAAACAAAACACTGCCAAATCCAACCCAAGAACACATCACAACCATTATCCACCATGATAAAGTCGGATTCATCCCACAGATGCAGGAATGGCTCAACATATGAAAATCTATCAACATAACCCACCACATAAACAATTGAAAAATAAAAACCACATAGTCATCTCATTAGATGCCAAAAAAGCATTTGACAAAATACAACAATCCTTCATGATAAAGGTCTTGGAGCGAGCAGGGATACAAGGACATATCTAAATGTAATAAAGACAATATATACAATGGAGTACTACACAGCAGAAAAAAATACGACATCTTGAAATTTGCAGGAAAATGGATGGAACTAAAAACATTATTTTGAGTGAGGTGGCGCAGTCAAAGATAGACAATTATCACATGTACCCACTCACAGGTGGCTTTTAAACATAAAAAGAAAGCCGGATTACAAACAACAATTCCAGAGAACAATGAGGACACTAAGAGAGACTTACATAGATCTAATCTACATGGGAAATAGAAACTAGAAAAATACAGTATCTCCTGAGTTAATAGGAAGCATGGGGACCTTAGAGGAAAGGTTGAAGAAGGAGGGGAGAGGCAGGGAGGGGAGCATACAAAAATTTTAATTGATTAAATATCAATTAAAAAAGCATGGTGGTGATATTTATATTGATTGTAGATGACATGGTGTGTATCTTTAATTGATATTGTATAAAATAGATGGTACTGTATCTATACATATATCTTTATATAAAATCTGGAAAGTTTGTGCTTGTCACTGTGAGTTTGGAAGGGTGGTATGAATGAGTACCTTCAATAAGACCAATGTATTATAATAATCTGGGTCTCAGAATCAGTGTACTAACCTTGTTTGTCCTTCAAAACAAAAAAAAAAATCTCAAGATTCACCCCAAAGATCCACAAATTCACAGGACTCTCCCACATTATTAACAGCATTTCCACTCAGACGTATATACACCCACCCTCTGGATTGGAGCTAGAAGCACACTGTATATAACAGCCCAGTGGTCTTCTGTCTATATAATTTTATTTCATCCAAGCTTTAATGTTCAGACCCAACTGAGGTCCACAACTCTTCTTTCCCACCCTGTTTTGACTACAACAAATTCACAGCTGACAAAGAAAATCAATATACCTAGATCTCATCACATAAATAACAATATGAAAGAAAAAGCCAGTGTCTCCTCTCCAAAACCAAAATGTTTGTCAACAAGAATTTCCTAAATTCTAGAACACAAAGTTTTAAAGTATTGTAAACTTACTCAAATAATTCAAGAAATTTAAAGACACAACAAAATAACTCGATTTTAAAAAAAGAAAACCTGAGTAATAACCAAGAAAACAGAAAGAAAATTAAAGAGACAAAAAAGATGCAGACAATTGCTATAGGAATTCCCACTGCCAGTAAGTAGCCTTTCAGTTACCTGCCCACTTGGGCGTGGCCTCTTATACTATAAATGCTAATGTAAAGCAAGTGTCTAGCCTCTCTTCCTGATGTGGGATTCTACTGCTGATACCTGTTCGAGCAGAAGACTATAATCTGTTGAGTCTACCCTTAAATAAATAACTCTCTATTCTCAATTCATAGCTACTATGGGATTTCTTTTAACCATCTGTCTTCATCTGGTACCCCACATGGACTGGTTTAATGGTCTAATCAGTTCAGAGCCCAGAAAGTCTTGCACCCATACCAGTTTGGCTTGCTTTTTTTTTTTAACCTAAACTTTTTTTTTAAACCCAGACAGAGTGGAGCTAATTACATTTGGTGACTTGGAAATTTCCCAAGCGCGAATGCCTCCCCTCACCCCACTGTGTGACAACTTGCCTAACTTCTAGTTTGTGCTCCCAGCTCCTGAGTTCTGGGCTTCTTGCTCCATTTACAGTATTAATTGCTTTTAATTTGTCAAGCAAAGCATATTTCTCAGTATTTCACCAGCACCAAAGTGGAAAAAAAAAAAAAAACACTCAGGACAGTTCACAGCACCAGGTTGCGCTGCTAGTAGCGATTCTGCAACCATGACACTGCTGGACAATAAAGATTATTACACCTAAAACAATTTAATGGACCTCATAATAGGTAATTAATAAATGAATATATAATGAAAGACATTACCATGTAAAATTTTAGTACCTTTTTTGCTTATACTATGGATTGTATTCTGCAAGGCTTATATGGTTATTGTGATACATCCATTTATTGGATGTTGAGACTCAGTTTTCTTCTTCATATTATATCCTAAAGAAAATGATTTGATAACAGAGCCAAGAATGAGGCACTTTTAGAAATTATACTGTCTATCGACTAATAATGAACAGCTAGCTTACAGGATTAATACCATTGAAAATCAAAAGTTACCTGAGAAAAAGAACTCTTGAAAAGGGTAACATTAATTTGACAAAATTGAATCCATGTAAAAGGGTACTAAAAAATTATCTGAAAGAATTAATACTGTTGAATTTGACAATCAAAATTTGTTAACAAGTTATGGTTATGGTTAGCAGATAGAGTATTTCTCCAGGAAGGCAATCTGCATGCTATCCAAATGATGTCCAAGGAAGGATGTTATCTTTAAAAAAAAGTAAAATTTCAGACCTTGGAATCACATGTGAAGAATGAGGACCAGAGGCTAAGTGCCTCAATGAAATGACTAGAAATATATACAGGACAAGAGATTCAGGCATTGCAAAAGACAATAGTAAAAAGATCAGAAACAATTGAGGAAATTATTGGAGCTGATGAGCTGGGAAAGAAGGCACAAGGACAGGGTGCAACATCGCCAGTAGCCGTCAGACATGACTTACCCTGGATTTAAGCTTCCTACCCTGTAATCTACTCTGACAAAGAATCAAGTTCTAAAGGTCCAAAGGATCCAAAGATAAGATGGATACCTATAGGAATGAATGATCTAAAGGAAATTAAGCAAGCCATAGTAACTTACAGCTTACATTCCACATTTGTTAGGGAGCTGGTAAAGACATGGGCTTCTAGCATTAGATGCCCCATGACTGGCTTCAGTTATTTTCAGCAGTCCTGGATGACAGGCCTCAAATGATGTTTAAATGTTATTTTAGGGAAGAGGCTCAAATTTTAGAACAGCAGGGAAAGCAAAAGGACTTGAGACTTCTTTCAAATTCTTGGTGAGGGCACTTATGCTGACCCACAGGCTCAAGCTCTTTATGATGAAAAAAATTTGTGCCTATGCCACAAAGCAGCCTTAAATGCTTGGAACAGGATTTAAGAACTAGGAAAAAATTTGAATCATATATCAGAGTTAAACAGGGCCCTCTAGAGAGAACCCTTTAGTGACATTTCCCAAAGATTAACTAAAATTGTACATACAAGAGTGACAGACCCAGATGGTAGATGAGTACTTAATAAATTAATGCCAAATGTTTTAATTGTGGTAGAATAGGACATCTGAGAAGGAATTGAAAGCAAAAAATTCCTAGGAATAGTATCTCCTCTAGGAATTGGAGGACTCAGCCTTCCGGTATATGTAGAAGGTATGGCAAAGGCTGACATTGGACCAATGGATGCAGATCAACAAAAGACAGACAAGGCAACCTGATACCATCGGGAAACTCTTTGGGGGGGGGGGGGCACCCAAAAATAGTCCAATCAATCCCAGTCACTGTGGAGGACAAGTACAAACTTAAACTTAAATTATATTGAATATGTTCCCAATTTTCATCCAGAATATTTGTATACCTATGCAAAGTTATTTTGTAATATTTTATGCATGCAAGCTTCTACCTCTGCTTAAGACATTTTGTATATTCATACAATTTTAGGACCTTTTGAAGTCACTGTCCTCATTTGTTGCACCATTGTTCATTGTATAACATTCTAATATGAATTCTTAGACTTTAAGTTATATAGGTATTAAGAATTACAGATCAATAGTCATCTATGTTTGTCATACTTATAGTTAGACTGATCAGGTTATTTAGATACTTAGAGGTTGTATTCTGCATAAATAGGTAGTCGTCAAGCACTTTAAAGAGCTGTACAATATGGCATTTAAATAAATTAGGGTTCTGTTGATGTGAGACACGACTGTTCCTGGCAACACTGATCCATTCCCAAGAGAACAATGAGCAGTGAAGACACTCTACTTGGAGCTTGGTTTCTTCATGGAAACACTGGACTTTGGGCAAGAATCTTCCCATACATCAACCACTGAAAAAAATGCACAATGTCTGCACAGGACAAGCAGGATAAAGGAAAATAGACTGTCAAATCTTGCCAAGATGGGGTAAGATGGGTTTGAAAATTTTCCTGCCTCTGAAAATGGTCTGTCAGTTACACTAGGCCTTAGTCTAAGTTGGTTGCTCCAAGGTGCAAATGAGACTTTGGGTGATTGCCCAAATAGCCAGTTGTCTCTGTCATTTGTTGCACATTTTGAAAGTTGCTTGACTGCACTTCAGGCTTACTCAAGTAATATTATTTCCCTTTTAGGGTCTTCATTGGGGTTGAAGAATAGATAGTTGTTGTTACTTTCTTCTCATGACTTGGCAAGTTATTTATTATACAAGACTTAAACTCATTAGGATAGGATAATTATTAAAATATTCATCACATTTCTTGCTTGATATTGTTTATGCTGATTGTAATTCTAATTAAGTCTCTCAAGCGGAAAAAAAAAATAAAGCAGCAGCCCAGGACAAGGTATTTACACTGCAAGATTCTACTAGATATTGAAAGAAAAATTAACAGCAAATTTCCTCAAACTGGTCTGAAACAGAAATACTGCCTGATTCTTTTTATGAGGCTACACTTACTCTAAATTATATAAAGACCCAACAACGAAACCAATAAACAAATATCCCTTATAAAGAAATGCAAAAATTCTCACTACGACTAGTAATCACAACCTAAGGACACATTAAAAAATTATTTAAAAGATTTTTTTTTTAATTTTTCGAGACAGGGTTTCTCCGTAGCTTTTGGTTCCTGTCCTAAAACTAGCTATTGTAGTCCAGGCTGGCCTCGAACTCACAGAGATCCGCCTGCCTCTGCCTCCTAAGTGTTGGAATTAAAGGCAAGCACCACCACTGCATGGCCATTTAAAAGATTTTTTTAATGATAAGATTTTGCTTGTAGTTCTTAAGACACAACATCGAAAAAAACTTAAAGTCTGCACTGTCAACTTAAGAGACTAATACGCTAATATTTACATACACAATTATGTGCTTTTAACAAAAAAAAACATGAAAATAATCTACTGACAATGACAGTATTTTGCAAAGGAAGAACATGTATCAGTTTCTAGCTTTTTGTACTTAAAAACAAAAATGGTTTTGTGGATAAATAAACAAGACTATTCCTGAATAACCTCAGAGAACACTACAGAAGAGGGGGCAAAAAGATTTTTAAACACCAGATGAATCAGGGAGTCTATTATGAGACTGTTTCTCCCTCCCAGTAATATAAGAAGCTATGCTCAACACAATGACTGCCTACAAATGAGTTGAGTAAGAACAACAGACATATCAAGTTGACTGGGTAAAGCCCACAATATATCATACAAAAAGAAATACAAGTAACTAAAAAATGCTGAGTGAATAGTCTTTCTGATTAGCCCAGAAAATATATAAATGAATAAAAATGATACAGACTGAAGAGGTTATATTTAGGAATATAAATTCACCAAATGAGGCCATGAATTTGAAAGACAAAAAGGAATGGTTGGTACACAGGAGGTTGGAAAGGAAAAGAACTTAAGAAATGATGCAATTAATACAATCTCAAAAATTAAAAAGTAAAATGAAAAATCACTGACCCCTTTAATATGTCCTCAAAATGTATTTTAAATAGTATCACTCTTTCTTTAAATTAAGTTTAAGAATACTTACTTGCTAGGGCAGTACAATAGTAAGTTAATGACAAATGATTGCCAGGACTTTTCTTTAGTAAGTGAATCCAAAGCCGTTGGAATTAAAGCAAAACATAATGTCATCACTTCCAAAGCTTCACAGCAAAGCTGTTCATCCTCCACTTCTGGGTTACTAATTGTACTGGTGGTCTGTAAAATTATAGTCATGAGCAAATTAATAAGGTCCATTTATAAAACCATAATCAAACTTTTAGTTTGGTTCTCTATGTATAACATACAAGCTTTTACTTCTCACTTGTATCTACTGAAGTGTTGGTATGTTTGATGTGTTGCTCTATTAAATGAAACTAAGCATAATCAGTGATATCCATTTATTCAATTTCTTTTTTCCAAAAAATAAGTGATGTACTTTTGTGTCAATCATAACTCTTTTCAGAAAATTAGAACACTAAAGAGAGTTGTACAGCCTACCCAGAATGCCATTTTCACTAAAAAAAAAAATATCGAGGAGACCATAAAGAGTTCTGAAACCTAAGATAAGTAGCAAAAAGTTTTTATTTGCCACTAACCACCAAAATGTATTCAATACAAAAGTAAATTTATTTGAAAATAACATTTCTTAAAAATTATCAGAAGTACCAATTGGGCAGGTAATTACAACCAGAGCAAAACAATTTCCAGAAACACACAATTTATTTACCAAGAGGCTAATTTGTTGATAACAGGCCTAGAGATAACATGTAAATAATGATAGAAACAATTAAGACAATATTTAAATGCTATATGACAATAAAAACCTCACATAATAGCCTAAATAAACAAGAGGTAGGGCTGTGGTGGTACACTCCTTTAATGCCAGCACTTGGGAGGCAGAGGCAGGCGGATCTCTGTGAATTTTGAGACCAGCCTGGTCTACAAGAGCTAGTTCTAGGACAGGCTCCAAAAGCTACAGAGAAATCCTGTCTTGAAAAACAAAAACAAACAAACAAACAACAACAACAAAAAAGGAAAAATAAAATAAACAAGTGACTTGGTTTTCAAATGTAGTATATATAACAGAGATTTAACTAAAGTGAAAATTATGCAGCATTCTTGTAGACCAAGCTGGCCTTGAACACACAGAACCACCTGCCTGGGATGGGATTAAAGGCGTGTGCCACCAAAGCCTGGCTATGTAGTATTTCCTAAAAGGACTGTTGTTTTTGTTCGAATTCTTACCATCTCATAAGTTTTTGTGATATCTTCATTTGGACTAAATATTAGCTCTAATGATCCACATCCTGATGCCCAGACAATTTTTTGTATAGCTCTAATAGCATGTATGTCAGGTATATATCTTGAGGCCTGCAAAACAATGAGTACTAAGTATGTTAACCGTAACAATAAAGTGAAATAACCAGATTAAAAAAATCTTTTCCATTGTCAAAACAGAAAAGAGCTTCAAAACATAAAAATACATGATGGGCTACTTTAATGGTGATAATAGTGTGGTCAACCCCAACTCATACATTTATAATATGATCCTTGTACCTAAGGCTCAGAAGAAATTAAAAATGAGGTAATCTAAAGAATTCTTAGTGCCAGACAAACTAAATGGGGGTGTCTACTGTGAGATAGACTTTTATGGATGACAAAGAAGCTCCTCCCAAGAGATCTCAACAACAGCTGACAAAGAAAAAAAAAGACAACACCAATTCACATGTCAATGTGGATGAGGGCAGTTCTCACAGACTTAATCCCTTGCAAACACGCTACAGGCGATAATAGTTTCTGAGTGGGGCAACCAGTATTTGGCATGAATGAGTGTCATTAGGTTAACCAAAAAATTGGCAAAAATAATTTCAGCAAGTTGTACTGTATCAACACACACACACACATTTAAAGACTAAGAACCCATGAATTTGAGAAGGCACGAGGAAGAGACATAATAGGAATTAAAGAAAGTAGGAAAAAGGTGAATGTGCAAACATATTACTTATATTTGAAATTCCTATTTTTAAAACTTTGATACTTGAGGGAAGATCTCTGAGTTAGAAGCCAACCAGGTCTAAAGATTCAGTTTCAGTACAGCCAAGTTTAGACAGTGAAGGACAAAAGGCGGTGAAGATGTAACTGAATGAGAGGGCCATGTTCCAGACCTAGCAAGCAGCAGAATTTGGCAGCCTTGGCCACATGGGGTCTGGCTTTAGATTTAAGGATGGAAGAAATGGATTATAGAATTTATGTCTGTACTTAAAGAAAGCTGCTGAGGCCAGGCACGTGTCTAGGTTATGTCCCTGAATGGAGGGAGGCCCAGAAAGGCCATTTTGTGCAGCTGTGAAGTTGAAGCCTGAGTTGCCTTGGAAAACCCAAGGTGTTAGAAATGCCAGAGCTGTGGAATACCTGTTGAGTAAGGCTGCTAATAGGGAGTGGAACAAGCCCAGAGAAAGTGTGTGTTGCAGTCAACAAAGCTGAAAAGAGTTGGAGATCTGAAGAACATTTGACCACAGACATGGAGATGCCAAGTTAGGAGTTGGCCTGGCTAGTTTTTGGCCATGCTTTGGCCAAGTATTTACTTACTATGCTCTCCTCCCTATGCTTGAAATGGTAATGTATATCCTGTGCCATTATATGTTGGAAAGATGTGATCTGCTTTTTTTTGGGGGGGGGGGATTTTCAAGACAAGGTTTCTCTGTAGGTTTGGTGCCTGCCCTGGAACTAGCTCTTGTAAACCAGGATGGCCTCGAACTCAAGAGATCATTCTGCCTCTGCCTCCTGAGTACTGAGATTAAAGGTGTAAGCCACTGCCGCCCAGCTGTGATCTGCATTTTGATTTTCATTTTGTGATTATTGTAAGAGATTGCATGAATCTCAGAAGAGACTTTGAACTTTGGATTTTAAAACCTTGTTGAGACTGTGATAGAATATGGGGTGGTGTAGGAGTTCCTTCTATTTGTGTGTAGCTTTCATTGGTTAATGAATAAAGAAACGGCCTTGGCCTAGTTGATAGGGCAGGACACAGGTAGGCAGAGAACACAGAACTGAATCCTGGGAGGAAGAAGGTAGAGTCAGAGAAGCCATGGATCCTCTGCCTGAGATTGACGCCGGTTAGAATCTCGGTTAAGCCACTGCCACTTGGCGATACACAGATTAATGGAGATGGGTTAAACTAATATGTAAGAGTTCTGAACGAGCATGTGATCAAACTGGACTCTCCGAATGTGCTGACAATGAGGGTAGACTGACAAACCAATGATAATGACACTGGATTTTGATTCTACAGCATGTACTGGCTTTTTGGGAGTCTAGTTTGTTGGATGCACACCTTACTATACCTGGATGGGAAGGGGGCTTGGATTTCCCACAAGGCAGGACACCCTGACCTCTCTTAGGACTGGAGAGTGAGGGAGAGGGGGAGAGGGAGGAATGGGAGGGGAAAGGGAGGATAGGAGGTGGAAATGTTAAATAAATAAATTTAAAAAACTAAAAAAAAAAAAAAAAGAGCCAATAAGAAGTTAGAGCTAATGGTCAAGCACTGTTTTAACTAATACAGTTTCTGTGTGGTTATTTCAGGTATAAGCTAGCTGGGCGGCCCAGACAAACAAGGAAGGGGCTCCCTCCATATAATGGGGACTTTTGAAACTGAACTAAATCAATTTTGCATTATGATATTGTTACAAGCTTATGAGGGCCAGTAGTGGAATGTGGTAGTCTGAATGTAACTGGCCCCCATAATTTCAAAGGAAGTAGTACTGTTAGGAAGCTTTGTTGGAGTATGTATGACCTTTTTGAAGGAAGTGTGTCACTGTGGGTGTGTGGGCTCTGAGGCATCCTATGCTCGAGATACCGCCCAGTGTTTCAGTGGTCTTCCTATGGCCTGCATATCAAGATATAGTCAGCACTATGCCTGCATGCATGCTTCCATGTTCCCCATAATGATAATGAACTGAACTTTTGAAACTATAAGTGAGCCTCCCCAATTAAATGTTTTCCTTATAAGAGTTAAAAATAATAAAAATTCAATATTCTAGAACTAAATTATCCAGCTATTTAAGTTTAAGATGATTACAATGCTATGAGTACACATGATTACAGAAATATCACAAAAGAAACTTGGGAATAACAGAAATGTTATGTTTTTTGATGATATCAGGAAGTTAGATAACCACTAAAACTTTATTTCATGAATTACAAACTATATCTCAGCCAGGCAGTGGTGGTACATGGCTTTAATCCCAGTATTTGGGATGTAGAGGCAGGTGGACTGCTGTGATTTTGAGGTCAGCCTGGACCACACAGAGAAACCCTGACTCAGAAAACAAAAACAAATAAATGGGATCTCAAGATGCTTTACTTAAAATTTTACAAAATTAATCGATAAAATTATGAATATGAAATTTCAGATAAAAAAACAAGACAGAGGTAAAAATGTTATATTTCAGAACACTTTGAAGTTGTTTAAGTTTTACTCATTTATGAGTATAAGGCCCTCCTCAGTCCTAGCAATTTTAAAGTTTGATACTAACCACATCAGGTATTTGTTGAGCAAGACGGATTGATACATTTCTAAGCATGCATTCAGAAGAAGGATTAGGAATGCTCTGAAGGGCATTTTGCAGCACCACAGCTTGATCATGAGTAACCTGGTTAATCTGGAAGAAAAAAATTCAAAAATTTGTATGTAATATTCCCAAATCAAGTAATCAACTATCACCACTTCTTAAGAATTCTATTTTCTAGAATTTAAGGTTACTTAAATAAAAGCATTTAAGTCTGTCAATATTATGCATTTCCTTTCTAAGTTGCCTGTCATTTTAATAAAAATCTCTATAAATTTCAATTTTAGATGAAACAAATATATTGTGCCTACATTTCAGCTTAATTACCCTGGCAAGGTTTAAAAAGTACAACTCTGAAGTAACATTTGACACATCTCTGGGCTGCTTCTTCTCCCAGGCCTTCTGTTTTCAACAGATGGTTATGTCTATTTAGAGAAGGCTGAAGGTTAGCAGATAAAGTCCTTCAGGGTCAAAAACATGGTTCAATGTAATGTGCTTGCCGAAAAATAATAGTGTCTATAGATACCCAGCAACTACCTAAATGCTGGAAGATGTGGTAGCCTAGTCTACACAAAAAGCATACAGAAAATCCCCAGAAAGCCAATTATACAGACTAGCTAAATGGCGATCGCTGAGTTCAAGTGGCAGATCTGGCCTCTACTTAAGGTGGAGTTGTTAACAAAAACACCGAATGTCAACCTCTAGTTTCCACATGGATACCCACACATATACATATAAACATGAATATACATGTGTTACACATACACACTGTAAAAATCCTTTGATTCCTGAAATCTGTATACTTTTACCTATTGTGATAATTAACTGTTTATAACATTTCTTATATTCATGACTACGTGTACTCTTGTAATCATAACTACTAAGAAACAAAATTTCTCAAAGTCTAATGCTCTATAAATATTACTTTCACTGTAAAATTTTTCTAAAAGTCATATTGCTATTTTTTTTTTTTTTGCTGTTATTTTACAGACAGGGTCTGGCTGTTTGTCCCAGGCTGGCCTTGAATTCCTGATATAGCCCAAGGTGGTTTTGGACTTGTAATTTTCCTGCCTGAGGTTCCCAAGAGCTGCCATTACAGGCATATGAATATATGTGCTAAGAATATTTTAATATAACTGTCTTAAATAAATTTAGAGTGTGTACATACTGTACTAATAAAGTAGGCAAAACAAATACAAAAGTCTAGTACTTACAAATTTCTTTAACTAGAGAAGCTAAAAATATTTTACATATACAAAGTCCATACACAGTAAAGTTTTGATACTTCAGCCTATCTATGAGGATCTGTTGTATTAAAAATCCATCCGGTACAGATTTTAAAGTAAAGTATAACATATTTCATTGAAAATCTTAGCTCATTTCTACTGCATCAGAAAATAGGAACTTCCAACCATTCAAGGTTGTCTGAACATCTTAGTGAGATACACAAGATGACTGACACTCAAAAACTTACCAAACAGCAAAAAAAAAAAAAAAAAAAAAAATAACCCTAGTTTTGAAACACTAAAAGAAACTAATTAAGTACATAAATGTGTAAACGTTTTACTTAGAAATTAAAATTTATGGAAAAAATCATTTACTTTTTTATCTATCAATAATCTTCTATTCATCTGTCTATTGCAAACCAAGCAAGTAGTTTGGCAATAAGTAAATAATTACAAACTTGTCATTGCTTTTAGCTCTCTAATAGAACACAGTGTTATTGTAGGTTGGTAATTCCTCAGTCTTTGTTGTACAATTATTTATTTTAAATTATATCAATGTATGTATGTGTGTATGTTGGGAGAGCAGAAACGTAAGTTGTTTCTTTTCACCCAATCTCTGAGGAGACTGAACTTGGGTCCTTATAAGCTATGGCAAAAAAATACCTGTACTTGCAGAGCCATCTTTACCAGCCTATGGTATAATTTTCAATATACAACAAGAAAAAGATATAATAAAATTGTATCTTGTAAAGATACACAGAATTGCCTTTATGGATCTTTAAATATCCTGTGGCTAAAATTATGAAAAACAAAAAAAAAAAGCTACATTTTATTTGGGTAAAAATATATATGAACTTCAAAATTAAAGAATTTAACCTTACAATGGAAAAAAGCCTTAATTAATGTTTAGTATATATGAAAGTATAATTCACACTGGTTTTACTTTTCAAAGAGAAACTGTTTCAAGATATATAAATCCACATGAAAGAATAAACATGTTACCTATTAGTATTTTCAGTGATTACTGGTAAGAATCTTATTTCATGAATGCTCTGACAATTTTGCTAATACTGTCCCAGAAATATTATTCTGAAGCCTATCACAGCTGTTATTTTATTTGCCTTATTTTGAATAAAATGACATTTTATTAGAGTAAAATTTCAAGTATTAGACTTCTACTTATTGCTCAAATTTTTCTGATTAACATTTTTCACATATATAGGGATATTTCTAAACATGTTTAAAAATGATATCTACTTTATTTCTAATCATCAATACATTAATAATTTAAAATTTAAGTGCATGAGCTCAGTTTTAACTTCAGCTCAATGTTTACGACATATCTAAAATGTTTTTATATTTAAATCTTTTAATAAGATTTATTTTTAGACTTACTTTAGGTATGTGTTTAAAAAGTTAGGTTTCGGGTTACCTGAAACTTTAAATAATTAAAAAATGAGAAGCAGAGAAACAAGAAATGTGACATACTACTATTTGGACTTTTAGTATAAAGAACTAAATAGACAAAAGTCTTTATTATACCTAGTCAGTGAATTTATCTTTAAGAATTAAAGATGTAGGGTAAGTAACATAATATTTGTTAAAATATATTACCGGTGTTTTAGAATCTGTACCATCTGCAACAGGCTGGCAAGCTTCTGCTATAGCCTGGACATGGCCATAGCCAACTGTAGTTAACAATAGTTTGGCTATTTTAAGGGCACTGAAGTAAGCATCTCTACGAGTTTCAACATCTGTATTTGGCAAGAAGTTATTTTCTATCAGCATTCTCAGTACAAGGTGTAAGCCACCACTTTTCAAGAAGTGAAACTGAAAATCCAAGGAAATCTCAGCAAGAGCAGCACCAGCAGGCATTAACAAGGTATAAATTACCTACAGGAAGGGAGGAAAAAGTATTACAAGTTATATATTTTTAAAAATTTAGTGATATTTATTTCTTCTCACATTTTCACTTGATTAAAATGTTGCTTTACAATCTTAGGTGTCCTCTTAATTTCATAATAGTCTACAAAATATTTTTTCGCAAACAAAAACAAACCTCTGTTAAGTATAGAACTTGGGAGGCAGAAGAACCAAAGAAAAGCGAGTCAAGAGACTGACCAAGTTGATTTTCTCTAAGATTTGAATGCTTTGAACACACAGCTCTCAATTTTTCTATAGTTGTGCTATCTGTAAAAGAAAAAAAGGGACAAAATGCAATTCATAAATTCCTGATACTTTATGTTGGATTGTTATACTTTTATTTAACATAAAACAAAATTTTTAGATTTAATTTTATGTGTATGCTTTGCCAACATGTACTATAGGGCACTGCATCTGTGCTTGGTATTCAGGAGTCCAGAAGAGAACATCATCTCACACTTACCCTGCAAGAGCTATAGATATTAAAAGCCACCATGTAGGTACTCAAACCTGAACCCAGGCCCTCTGCAAGCACATATGTTTGATAGTTGCACATCAAAAAAAGTGTGTAATATAACAAATGATTACTAACGTGAGGTATAAAATCAAATGTTATATCAAATATGTAGGAAAGTTTTTGTAAACAGACCTCTAATCAACCGGTTCTTATTCATCTACCACTGAGATGAATTGTGCTCGTGCATTGTGCTTGTGGATCAGATGTAAGCTCGCAGGCACTACATCAGTGCTACATCTGCCTGTCTGCTGCCATGTACACAAACCAAAATGATCATGGACCCACCTCTGAACCTACAAGCAAGCTCCTAATCACATGTTTTCTTATCTAATCTTCTCACAGAAACAGAACAGTAACTCAGACAAATGTTATATACAACTTAACACGAATCTTCATCACTAAAGAAAGGACTTTATGTCACTGAACATTAATCAAGCCAGTATCCAGAAGGTTCACCACATACTAACTAGTAAACATGGTATCGGAAGATACTCATCAGCGTCACCCAGTTAAACACCCTATCACGTACAACATGTGCAATAGTAGCACTATGCTATAAGACTAACTAATCACCATGAGATGGAACCCATTTCTTATACAGCTCAAATGGACAAGAACATGAGACTAGATAGACTAGATAAAAAAAAAACTAACATTATTGTGCTAGAGGGAACTTATTAATAAGATGACTACTAAAACTGGTATATTCATAGGTCAGTGTCTTGATCAACCCTGGTTAAAGGAGATTCTTTTTGCAGTACATGGGAATTAACAATGACATCCACCACTGGACAATGCAGAAAAATTTTGAGCCAAAGGTAATAAACAACTCCAATGAAGCACTGTTTTGCAGACATACTATAACTGGCACAGAGAGAAACTCTCAGAGTGTGGCAGCATGGACAAAACCTGCACAAATTCAAGCCAGATGGGGTCCAACACCTAAAACCAAGATGCTATTTGGAATGGATGTCAGTTGACTTTAAGTTGCCTGCCAAACCTTGACCCCTCCCCTGAGGAGGGTCAAGATTGCTTGCCAAGCTGTTGCCCATCCCCAGAGGAGTGTGAAGGCAACCTGCCAAACCTTGAACAGTCTCCCGTCTATTTAAACTGCTCCACAGAAAGTCCCTCTGTGGTGTCACTCCTCTGCCCCGCGACTCCCATGGTTGAACTGGTGGCTTCCCAGTTCCTCTAGGGACACCTGAGAGAGCAGAAATCCCATTAAACCTGGATATCCTTTACTTTGGCTTGATTGGGATTTTTGATCGGCAGAGAGCTGGCATTAGGAAATATTCTTAACACTGACAAAGAAAAAAATCATTTTCTTCAATGGAATCTAATTAAATATATCTACCATACACCAATGTAGAAGAAGACGGCCAGTATTAGTTGGCAAATACAAAATAAATTCCACTCATTGACAGTTTGTGGAGCCACAAATTGGTCCAGCCTCTCTAGAAATCACTGTCGTAAATTCTCAAAAAGTTAGAAACAAATCTACTATATGACCCAGATTTACCATTCCTTGGTATATGCCCAAAGGAAGTAACAACCTACTCTACAAATGCTTGCTCAGCCCTGTTACTGCTGCTCTATTCACAACTAGAAAATGGAAACACATGAGTGCCTTGCAACTGATTAAAGGAGAACAACTGTGGTACATTATATACCATGGAACAGTATTTACATAGAAAAATAAAATCTTTAAAACTGTGCAGTTCCCAGACCCAACAAGGAAATTTATGTTTGCAAATGATGGAGACCACTATAGAAAATTACAAGTCAAATGCAGAGATGTAAAGACAGTTTCCAAAAATACATTTATAACACAACTTCAAACCTAAGGCTAAGGACAATTATAGAAAAGGAGCCAGAGGAATAGCATGTTTGTTGCGAGTCTTCTTCTTCCAGGAATTCCATGAATGTTTTCTCTAGGAATACTCAAAGTCTCGCCATAATAATTCCCTAAATATGAGCTAAACAAGGAAAATACCAAAGACGTGTCAAAGAGCATAGGGGAAAGCCCACGAGTCCTCACTCATACACAAAGAACTAAAGTAAACTAAGGAAGGCTGAGAATGGAGAAATACACAATCCACACTTGAGTAGTTTGCTTCACCAGTGAGACTATCTTAGAGGAAACTAAATTTTCATATGGAAGTGGCTATCAGTTTGGTGATCTCTCTTCTTAATATTTTCAGTTTTATAAGTATGTTCCTAAAAAATTAAATTAACCCCCGTAGGCTGTAGAAGGAGTGGCAGGGCGCTTCCTGCCACCCGGCTAGCTTTACCGGAAATAATTACACCGAAACTGTATTCTTTTAAACACTGCTTGGCCCATTAGTTCTAGCCTCTTATTGGCTAACTCTCACATCTGAATTAACCCATTTCTAATAATCGGTGTAGCACCACGAGCTGGTGGCTTACCAGGGAGATTCTTAATCTGCGTCTGCCTCGGAGAGGAGAATCATGGCGACTGCCTGACTCTGCTTCTTTCTCCCAGCATTCTGTTCTGTCTACTCTGTCTACCTAATTTTCTGTCCTATCAGGGCCAACGCAGTTTCTTTATTAATTAACCAATGAAAGCAACAAATAGAAAGCAACACCTACATCAGTAGGCCTAAAAAACGTAATATTGTCTTAGGTTCGCTTCTAACTCAAAAGAGTCAACTGCTTTTGTGCCCCCAGTGCTTCCTTCCCCAAGGAAGAAAAAAGTATTTCATTATCCAACACCAGTAAAAATCAGTCTGGAAAACAATCATACAAGTAACATTATAGAGATTGAGCAAGTTATATTTAGGAATAAGTACAAATGCTCCCCCCATCCCTTACGCCCCCCTCCCCCCCAAACTCACACATATGTATGTAGCAATTTTTTAAAAAGAACAAAAAGCCAAGAATTTGAAAGAGAACAAGGTGGCTTGTTTGGGAACTTATGGGTCAAAGAAATGAAATGAAGAAATAATGTAATTATAATCTCAAAATAAAAGAGAAATCTATCTTAAAAGAATAAATGTTTAGAAAGAAAAAGAGGCAACAGTATATGCAACAATAAGAGCTAAAGTTTGAAAGTTGTTTTCCTTTGAGATAATAACGGAAGGTAATAAGTCATTCATTTTGGGTCTACGAACAGCCTGTAATTCCTAAACTAGCGAAAAGATTTTACAAAATAGTTGATATAAAATGATAGGGTCCCAAATCATTTTTCAACCCAATGAACTATTTAAGAACAATTATGTAGAAACACATATGTAACACTACACACAATACAAATTAATAGAGTTTGATATTTTCCTTTTTATCTATTAGTTATTTGGTAGTCATGAATATCACTGGATGGATTGATTACTTATGTGGTGGCATAAGTTTCATAAGTACTCTTACTGACTGGATTGTTTATTTACCTGGTGGCATAAGTTTCATGAGTATTCTGGCTCCATCTCTAAGAGCTGGCATAGTCAACGCACTACCTAAGTCTGCAACTTGCCAAAGGAAAGATATATATCTGGGCTGCAGTGACATTATCTAGAAAATGGAACAAATAAAATATATAGCTGGATAAATCAGACACTATAAGGCTTTTATTAACAAGTTAACTACTAAGTGTCCTTAAAACTTATATTTCCCTAGTACATATCTTACTGAAACAATCTCTCTTTTAAATTATTTGACAGAAGATAGATTTCACACAATATATCCTGATTACAGTTTTTCTCCAACTCTTTTCCCATCTGTCTCCACTCACTTTCTGTCTCTGATTAGAAAGCAACAGGAGCCTAAGATATAGTAATAAAATATGAAGAAACAAAAATATATTGGAATAAGACAAAGCAGTCAAGCAGAAGGAAATGAACCCAAGGAAAGGGTCGAGAAAGAGATACACAGAGTCCCATTCATTCATAAAGGAATCCTATAAAAATGAAAAACAAGAATCAATTATCTATACACAAAAAGACATGCAGGGTAAATAAAAACAAAAAAAAAAAAAAAAGCACTTTAAAAAGGATAATATTTAAAAAACCAAATCATCATCATCAACAACAATAATAACCAAAAATAAAACAAATAACAACAACAACAACAACAACAAAACACAAAAGAAAAAAGCCCTGACACAATACTGTAGGAAAAGGAACGTCCTAAGATGATGCTGAACTGGTTTTCTGTTTGTCTTGTAACACTGGGCATGTCATCCACCCATAAGAGTTTTCTTCACTTTCCTAGCGGAAACTAAATTTTCATTTGAAAGTGGTTACTCAGTTTGAGGATGTTCTTCCTTAATCTTTTCAGTTTTATAAATCTGATTCTTAAAAAAAAATTAGTTAGCCCTTTTAGGCCTAAAAAAAATAATGTGTTGACTACAATGGCCTCTAACTCAAAGGCATACCTTTCTTTGTCCTTCCAGTGCTTGAGTTAAAAGGTGTTGTACAAAGCTCAGTCATTATCTTCTGGTTGTTTATAATACAAAAAGTACGCTTCATTCACAGTGTTTTCAAATAGTAATTTTTCTATGATAATCTATTATTTTGTAAATTATTGTATCTTATGCCACTCAAATGCAAAGGAAATTTTGCTTACTGTGGAGGTTTCAATCAGAATATTCCCTACAGACTTAAATATGTCATTATAAGAGGTGTGACTTTTTTTTTTTTTAGAACGATGTGTTACTGAGGACCGACACCAAGGTTTCCCAACTCTATTCATTTCCAGTTAGCTCTTTGTGCCTGAGTTGTACCTCAAGATGTGTGCTATAGTACCATGCTTGCCACCACAACTATCATGTATCCTCTGAGATGTACGTCTCAAATAAACTCTGCAAGTTGCTTTGATCATGGGTGCTTTTGACAGGGAGGCAGAAGAGTAACTAAAATACATTCATATGTTCAACAGGAGTACAAACAACAAACAACTTGGTAGAAAAATTAGAGATACTAATTTTTTAAAAAAAGGATGAAAAGAGCTAATTTAAAAGCGGGGCACATTTCTTTTGTCATAACAAAGTAATTATTTACAACCTTAGTAAAACATATTTATAGCTAAGATTTAATTTGAGCATGTATTTTATTCTTTGAAACAGTACTAATTCAAAGACTAAAAATATTGTTACCTACTTCGAGACTTAATTATGTGCATATGTGTGTGCATAAGTATCCCTGAGAATGCAGTGCCTAAAAAGACCTGCAGAAGGTATTACAACTAAATTATAATCATTAATTTATAGAATTAATTGAAAGTTATCAACTTTATAATCTTTAATTTTTTTACCTACATGTAAAACTTTAAGCTTCGAAACAGGAATATTTTATATCATCTCCCTAAAAGAAAATTTCCTCTCTATATAGTAATTACTTACCACACCAGGTAAACAACTTTCCATCTCTGGAATGGGAACACCATTGTAGTTACGACAGTAGATTCCAGAAGATCCAGTAGAAGAATCAGATGAGCTATCAGGACTTGAAGGCATGTTGGAATTTATTTGTATAAGCTTGGCAGTAATTACCTGAAAATAATAATATATTAAAAAATGAAGATGATTTTTTTTTACAAAATACAGAACCAAGAAATAAAAAAGACTATTCTTTCAAGATTATTTTTGAGAGCACATTAAAAAATTATTATAATACGAACTTTTCCTATGCTTGGAAGACTGTCTGCAGAATACTGTTATATATTAAATTCCATAAATCGTAAAGTCATTATAGACTTTTGCAAAGTCTATAATATCTTTAGATTATTTATATAACAGAATGCAATGCAAATGATATATAAAATTTATAAATATATAGTTTAGTGGACCGTGAAAAGAAAAACATCTGCAAATGATCAGTAGGTATAAAATTATTTTCTTGTATGTAATTCTTGGACCTATCAGGAAGATCATAGTTTATTTTCTTTATCTAAAGTCCTCTGACATCTCTCCTTTTATATTGAATTTAATTACTTTTTGAGAAATAACCGCACTCTGTAGGTCTGACAGGCCTGTAATTTAGTATATAAACCAGGCTAGCATGAATAGAGATCCACTCAGTAAGCAGATTAACCTCAGTCTATCACATGCTGGAATTAAAGTGTGTAATATCACATTAGTAGCTACCTGGTTATTTATAAGATAACTTGATGTGGGATTTCCCTCTGTATGCCACAAATACGTTTTATTACCACTGGTTAATAAAGAAGCTGCTTTGGCCTGTAGCAGGGCAGAAAAAAAAAAGCTATGCAGAAAGACTAAACTGAAGGCTGGGAGAAAGAAGCCGGAGAGATGCCAAGAAGCTGTCGAAGGAGAGAGACACTGGAAACTTACAGGTTAACCTCAAGCCTCATGGAAATACATAAAATAATACAAATGGATTAATTTAAGATGTAAAAGTTAGTTAATAAAAAAGCTGAGCTAATAAATAAACCAAGCAATGCTTTAATTTATATAGTTCCTGTGCTATTATTCGGGTCTAAGCAGCCAGGAAATGAACAAGCAGTCTCCGTCTACACTACTGCCACAAAAACATGCACACTAAATAATGTTCAATAAACTTGACCAATAATAAATGGCACAATTACTGAATTTAAGGAAATATTTGAGAATGATATTTACTTACTGATTTATCTTTCAAATTTAATTGTTCAACTAGTTTTCTGTCATCTTCAGGCTCTATCAACTCACCACCTACAAACAGTTCAATTTTTGTATGGGCTACACTGGCATTAATACGACTGAGAATGCAGCGTCGCACAGAACCGATGGTATCATTTGTATGAGACAATATGTCTATATCATCAACTTGTCTCCCTTGCTTTGGGAAGCGAACTATAAGAGACAAGTGTTTCCCACGAAATGCCCTGGGGAGAAAAACATTAAATTAAAAACTGAAAAAGAGTCTCAGAAATATTCAACAAATAGTTAAAAATAGGAAGATATGAATTTGTTCCTTATTTAAAAAGTATTAGTTAACTTATTTTAAGTTTATTGTGAGAAATATTATGACTTTTGAATTACAAAGTAACTTGAATAATTAATCAACTAGCATTCTCATGGTAACAAAAGTCTCCTAACTGTGGTGAGGCATAATCACAAAACACCTCAAAAAGCTTAATTTATTAAAACTATATTGAACTCTTTTGAGGTGTTAATGATTTTTAAAAAATAGTTGGTTTTCTGTATGAAAAAAAAAGCAAGAAGAGAATGTCAGATCATCTTCCACTAGAGATATTAGAGTTACAAATGATTGTTGAGTTGTCATGTTATGCTAAAGCTGAATCTCTTGAAAAACAAGTGACCTTAATGATTGAGTCTTTTCTCAAAAATCTACATTAAGACTATTTCAGCTGAAAGTATGTTTTGGCAAAAATATTTACAAGTATGAGTGTTAAAAGTGTAGTTTCACTTTTATGTAGGTTACGTAAGTGTATGCACAGTATGTGATTTTTAAAAATATTTTCATATTGCCGGGCGGTGGTGGCATACGCCTTTGACCCCAGCACTTGGGAGGCAGAGGCAGGCGGATCTCTGTGAGTTTGAGGCCAGCCTGGTCTATAAGAGCTAGTTCCAGGACAGGCTCCAAAACCACAGAGAAACCCTGTCTTGAAAAATCAAAAAACAAAAACAAAAACATTTTCATATATAGAATGAGCTATTTTAGAGATGTAATTGAATTCTAATCAAAATTCACTTAGTTTCCTTCACATTTTAAAACCATATGTGTATGGGTATTCTGTGTGCATGCATGTATGTCCGTGCACCATGTGTCTCTGGTACCTGTAGAGGATAGATGAGGGTACTAGATGCCCTGAATATGTAATTATAAAGAATGTAAGTTATTTTAAAAAGGATGAGTATTGAATCTAGAACCTTTGGAAGAGCAGTTAGTGTTCTCAACTCCTTAAATAACTTCTCAGTCTCTAAATTTCACACACTTTATGTTAACCATATTCAAATAGGTTAATCAAGGCTAAAGGTAACATTAGTGAATGTTTGCAATCACAATTAATAATAATAACAAAAATAAAGTTGTTAAGAAGCAACAAAATAATTTGTCCGTTGGGAATCACAACATGATGAACTCTATTAAAGGTTTGAAGCCCTAAAAAAGTAGAGAATCACTAACATAAAGAGTTTTCTTTTTGTAGTTTCATGTATATGAATTCAGAATTTGAAAAAACTTGTATCTCAATTAGTGAAGGCAACCTTCTAAAATATATATTTCAATTCAATGGGTTTTAAACTACCAGAACTTGATCAAAAGCTTGACAAATCATCACATATTCTGTCATCATAAGTAAGATCTAAAAAAAAAAAATACTATTCAGAGTGAAAATCTTTTATTTATAGGCTATAAACGCCTTACACTTAGAAATGGCAACCAGCTTCCTTAATTTTAAATATGGGACAACTAAAACTATATATTATAGATTATTATATGACATTTATGATTATTAAAATATGACAAACACTGAAGACTGAATAAGCATTTTTAAGATTAGACTTTTAAAGTCAATCCAGGGAAGGAGGCAGATTAACTAAAGGACCCTTCGCTCACTTCCTCCAAATATAATCCATCATCCCTCTAATAATCCCCATCTTCAGGTCATCCAAAATCAGATCTCCAGCATCTTTCACAACAGCCTTGTGAACATAAAATCTTCTAGGGTAACACTTAACCAAGCAAGTCCAAAAACAGATCTCCAGCATCTTTCACAACAGCCTTGTGAACATAAAATCTTCTAGGGTAACACTTAACCAAGCAAGTCAAAATTTGTATGATAAAAACTTTAAAAGACATTGAAGAAAGAAACTGAAAAAGATATCAGGAGATGGAAAGATCTCTCATGTGCATGGATCCAGAAGATAACAGTGTAAAAAGCATCATAATAAAAGCAATCTACAGATTTAATGTAATCCCATCAAAATTCCAAAATAATTTTTCAAATTTATGGAAAAGATAATCCTCAAAAAAAAAACATAAAAATCCCAGGAAGTTATGATAATTCTGAATAATAAAAGAACTGCCAAGAGAGAGGACCAAAAAGTGAGTAATCACTCACACACAGGATTGTTAGGTAAAACGAAAAAAAAAAAAAAAAAAAAAAAGACAGCTTTTTATTTAATAAAATAAAAAAGAACTGCCTGAGCTATCACCATCCCAGATTTCAAGTTTATTACAGACTTATAAGTAATAAAAAATGAAAAGGCATTTGCACGAAACATATACGTTGACCAGTGGATCAAACCGAAGGCCAACATGAGAATGAAAAAACCCACAGACACCTGATTTTTAATAAAGAAGCCAGAAACATACACTAGGAAAAAAAAAAAAAACAACAACAACAAAGAAAACAAACTGCACCTTCAACAAAGAGTGCTGGTGGAACTGAATGGCTGCATGCAAAAGAATGCAAATAAATCCATACATAACAACATGAACAAAACTCAAACTTCCAAAAGATGAAAGATTAAACTGTATTCCCTGAACCACAAAGAAGAGAAAATGGGGGTATAGCCTTGAACTCATGGCACACAAAAAAAGACTTCCTGAACAGAAAGAACACTGTTAACACAGACTCTTAAGATCAACAATTAATAAATTGGACCTTCTGAAGCTGAGAAGCTTCTGCACAGCCAGGGGCACTGTCATTTGATCAAAGAGGCAGCCTATTTAATGTGAAAAGATTTTATCCACAGGTATCTCCTAGGAAAAGGAGGTGGGAAGTGTTAAGAGTCAGAGGGGAAGGAGGACACCAGAACAAGGACCTCTAAATCAACATGATCAAAGTTCAAATGAACTCAAGAGTGGAGCAGCATTTTACAGGGCCTGCGATGGTGTGCACTATGTCCTTTACATTATTTTGTGGGATTAACAAGTAAGTGTATGTATGAATCTGTCTCTGCTTCTTTTATTTTCCTGGGTTAGTTTCCTTCTGTTTCTTTTGTTCAATCCTGATGTGTTGGTTTTGTTTAGTTTATCATAATGTATTGTATTATTACCTCTTAGAGACCTCTTTCTTTCCTAATGAATCGCGATGGACTGTGAGGTGCAGAACCAAGAGCAGAGGTAGGAAACACTCATATCAGAATACATTATGTGAAAAAATATTTTCAATAAAAGGATAAAAACAGAAGAGACTTTTGACAATATAATATCCCATCAAATGAAGGTCCCATGATTGTAGTCAATGCACTCTGGAATCAGTTTATAGCCGGCCTTAACTACATTATAAAGACTAGCCAAGCACACAGCAGTCTGTATCACAAAAACATGGGGGAGTAGTGAGGAATGAACTTCAAAATAGATTAACTGTTACACTTAACAGGTAGTAACAACTTGGAAAGACAAAATAAAAAAAATTCTAGTTAAGGGACGAGTGTTTTATTAGACTATAACTAAATATAAAATATTTCCAGGACAGGAACCAAAAGCTACAGAGAAACCCTGTCTCGAAAATCAAAAAAAAAAAAAAAAAATTCCTCAAAGTTCACACTTTTAAAAAAGTAAAATACATTAAAATGTAAATGGCATTCACATTTTGCTAAATAACACTGTAAGAAAACAATAGTTGCAAGTTACTCTTAGATCAAGTTTACAAACCTTGACAAAGGAAGAATAATTCGTTCCCCATGATAATCACTGTCACATTCACTTATGTACTCTCTTAAAACCGTTAATACACGAACCATCTGAATGGCTTCTTGTCTTGTACAACTAACAGTGTCTTTTTCACTATCCAAAACACACAACATGCCATATGAGGCTTTCAAGCGATCAAAGCAAGTATGAATAAAATCTTCATGGATAGCTACCTGCAAATGTGTCAAACAGAAAACAATACAATAGTTGCTTGTAAAAAAAAAAAATCACCAAACATGACAACAAAAAGAAAAAAAAACTTAAAAGCAATTCTCAATTACAATTATAACTAATCACAATAAATACAAGTTTTTTTAAAAAAAAGCCTTAATATGAAACCAAATAGGGAACACATTAATATTCTCATTAAAAAAAACTGAATCTTTCTTTCACACTTACACAGAGAAACATGCATGTATACATATACACACACAGAAATAAGCACAAAAATAAAATGTATAGTTAAAAATAATAATAAAAAATAAGCTAGGGTTCCTTCATATGACTACAGTCCCGGGATCCAGAAAGCTGAGGAAAGAGAAATACCATGAATTCAGTAATTCCAGACTAGTCTGGGCTACATACAATATGTGAATCTTTCTCTCACCAAAGCAATTCCCCAAAACAAAAACAAAATAAAAAAGCAAGAAAAGCGATCGTAGAACTATGTCTTTAGTTAATACTGTACAAATAAAATAACCAATTCCTAATTCATTTTAGGTTTAAAATGGTATTATTACTAATGCTGTTTTAATCTGTGAAGTTCTTTCAGTACTTCAATCCTTACCTTATTTGCCTGTAATCTGGGACCGAGATTTGTGTGTATTTCTTTTAGAAGATCTACTGCTCTGTTCGAAATACTGTCATTACTCTTTATCACAACCTAATTTTTAAAATAATAAAATAAATACCATTGAAGATGTAACTTGCCATTTAGAATATTCTCCTTTCCAATAAATAAAAGCTTACATTAATGTGATATAAATTCAAGTTTAAAAAAGGAAATAACACAAAAGATTTTCAGATGAAACAATTAGAAAAATTACAATAGTATTATACTGGCAATTCTGTTGCTGAACTAAGACGTTTCAAGTTATCAATAAGTCACTACAGAAAACTCACTCCCAGAATTTCTGATATAAGTTATTAAAAATGACTTTATTAAAATATACTGTAAATTCCCTGGCTTCAGAGATTTTTTTTTATCATGAATTATCCATAAAAATTGGAAAAGGAAAAGAGCAGAAACATATTCTGATTTTCTTTCCTCACTTTCTTTTCCTTTTTATCATTAGGTTCTATTTGCAGATTGCAGTCAGAAGAAAATTTAAACAATTAACCCGAATGTATGAACGATCCTTAAAAACATGACTATACTTAAAATTTGCTTAAGAAATGAGTGATTAAATCCCCAATGAAACTAAGCTACAATAAGAGAGTCTAAGACTGAAATAAATACACTATATCAAAATTGCAAGGTCAGCATTTGAGCATAAAACATTTTTCAAATACTTAACTATTGATTTCAAGTGAAACAATTTATATAAAGGTTTTATTATTCACATTTCCTAGTAAATCATTTTTCTGCTCTCTCATTAATTATGGTACTTAAATATGTATCCATCTTATATAAAAACCGGAGAGACTAACTTTCATGGATGACAACAGGCAAAATATGTTTGCGAGGAAAGTTACATTTACATGAAACCTTTGAAAAGAATATATTTAATGTGAATGCCAAAGAATCACCTGTGTCAGACATAAACTAAGTCCTTTAATTTCTAGGACATATATCCAATCCGTATAAATATACAGAAGAAAATCTATAAAAACATCTGCAATTGTAAAAAACTACTTTAGATAGTTTTGCCATAATTTCTCCTGTTTTACTTACCTTCCAAAGGTAATCTAATCCTATTAGGTCTAAATCATCCATCATATAGACTCTTCTTTTTATCATTAATTTCCCTTCTCGACAATTGACAACCTTGAAAAATCTTTCAAAACACTTTATTCCACTTTCGGTTAATAGAGCAGGATCAAGTTGAAGCACATTACTTTCAAAAAAATCCTGAATAATATCAGGATCTAGGTTTGGATCGTCTCCCATTAACTTGGAAAACCACATAAAACAGGCTTCTCGATCACTAAGGAAAACTGCATTCTCTGCTAAGCAGTTCCATATTTGTTTGGCTTGGAGAGCATAGAGCCAAAGTTGACCATCCTTCAATAAAAATCTTGAAAAACACATAAGAAACTAATTAGGTTCAAAATGATTCTATTCTCATCAGTACACTGTTTTGATACACAGAACACATAGTAAAGTATCTTGAAGACCATACATCCTTTAAAAGTAATACATCTAAACTTACATTCTATTTTTTCCACATATTTAATGAAAGCAACCAGAAACTTTACCTATCTACATGACTCAAAAAGACTTCTGCTTTATTTTAAAATATTACAGCTTTTGGAACAAGTTAGATACCTAAACTGATGTAGGTTTAAGTTTAACAACAAATAGTTCTTATGACTTAAATCTGCTTTAACGTATGACAGTCAGGGTGCACCTTTAATCCCAGTCTTGCGAGGCAGAGGCAGGCAGATCTCTGTGAGTAATGAGGACAGCCTGGTCCACAGAAGGGGTTCCAGGACAGCCACAGTTACACAAAGAAACTGTGTCAGAAGAAAAAATTAAAGCTATTTTAGCAATCTTTACATTGTTGAAATTCTTTAGCCACTACTCAGTCATATTAAACAAAATTATTTACCTATATTTTTAATTTATTTCTATGATTATACGTTTATGCTCAAAATTTTATTAGCTCAGAAGAACATTTTTAGTTTCAAGACTAAAAAGTAATGGTAATCATTATTTTAAAAGTTTACTAAACACTTCCTTAAATTCTTAACCTATTCTGAGTATTTCTCAATGAGTATTACATTTTCTTAAAAATCAAAATAAGCAACACCTGCCTTACAAAGTTGCTATATATATGATTATATGATGACACATCAATAAAAGGCATTAACTCTTAGTTTATTTTCTTTTGAATTAATTATACTGTTAACAGTTTATAGAGCTGCCACAAAGGAATGTCTTCTGATTCTTAACTTTATAGAGCTGATATTTTTAATTCATTTTTCTGATGCTTAGTACCTTACTAAAATGTAGTGTTCATATAGTTTCTATGTATAGACAAAAAAGCAAACACTTTTAATGAAGTCAAAGTAAACCTAATAAGTGTTTTTTAGCATTATCCAAAATAGGGAGTTACCATGTCATTTTAAAATATTTTAAAACAATAAACCAATTTCCCACACATACGAAATAAGATGTATTCTGATATTTAAAATTTAAATTAAAATTTAAACTTGTTTTTTAATTTTAAAATGTTAAGCTAAATTACCACAAACAATCTTACAAACATTTATGGCATAGGGAGGAGGGTTAATAGGTAAAGCACTTTGTGTGCATACATCAGGGTCTATGTGTGGACCATCAGAATCCATACTAAAGTTAAATGTAATGATTCAGGCCTGTAACACTGTTAGTGGGGGAACAGACACAGACCGATCTCAGATAAAAAAGAAATGTTTAGTAAAAACCCTAAGAAAAACAAAAAGCAAAAATATCAGAGTAATGGAGAAGGCCTACTGGACTCCAATCATAGGCACATATATACTACATATTAAAAAGTACTTAATAATAATGACTATAAAGCAAAATGATATGTAAACTTTGAAAATGTCTTTTTGGGGGGACAATATCTTGCTATGGTAGCCAGCTAGTCACCTAATGAAGATTTAGCAAATTGAAATCTTTTATCTGTGCATTAACGAGATCAGCAGTATTGATCAAAACAAACCTGAGGAAATTAAGTCGTTCTTGAACTTCTTGAATATGACTGTATCTACTTCCTAGTCTTTCAGTTTGTGGGTCATAGTCTTCACAATCTGCATATTAAAAATACCGTGAAATTACATCCATCCACTGCTGAATTTAGCAAAAATACAGAAATAATCACTTTACTTATTAGCAAAAATACAGAAATAATCACTTTACTTAATAAGTAAGATGTAATACTTCATAATATTTCTATGTGTAGACAGAAAGCCAAAGATTTTTAATTTGTCAAAGTATAAACTGCCAAGTGTTTTTTTTTTTTTTAATTTTTGTTTTCTGAGTGAAGGTCTTGCTATGCAGCCCTTGCTGACAAGGAATTCAAGACATATAGACTAGAGAGAGGCTTGCCTTTACCACCAGAGTGTTGAGAAGAAAGACTTGAACTTTAATCTGCCTAATCGTCAAATGTTATAAAAATCATTTTTCTTTGTAATCATTCTTTCCTTCTGTGCACAGTTATACTTCCCACATTTTATTCTGCTATTATAATTTGGAAATTTATATAAAATATTTAGTGTAAAATATGGTATTATTTCATTCACTCCAAAAGGTACAGTAAGAAAAGAAGGCATTAAATTTTATGAAATTACCATAATTATATTTGTCACAAGGGTATGAGCATTAAGCATGGATCAAATATTTTAATGTTATTCTTCCTGTTATGATTATTAACACATGCATTAGTAACTAGACCTAAGACAGACTGAAATACTTTCTTTTTCTTAAGAATAAAATCAACAGTATGGATTTCTTTTATTAACAGCATCACATATGTCTCTAGTGTCTATTAAAAGAAAAAGTGCATAGTAAAAATTCTAAAGGGGTAGGCATGGTGACATATCTTTATTACCAGCACTCTTGATATAGTGGCAGGCTGCTATCTGGGAGCTCAATTCCAGATTGATTTACACAGCAAGTTCTAAGCTATCCATAGCTATACAGTGACAGACTATCTGAAAACTCCAATCAAATGCGACTGAACCTATCAAGCTCCCCTGAAAGTTATTCTGACAAAAACTAAAGCATCTACTATGATTAAAAAATAATGACCATGCTAATTTATTAATTTTAGAGTACAGGAAGGCATCAATGATTATAACAGATGAGAAAGATAAAATTACATTTTTAGAAACTCCAGTGGAGACCAAGGACATCTATCTGGGACAAATGTATACTAATGAAATGAAGCAAACATTCTGATATTACCTCTGTTTTAACACATAATTTATCTACAATGCAAGTATGTTATTATTCTATAAATGTAAAAACCATAATAATGCTTGAAATAACTTCCATGGTTCTTAGCTGTTCAGTGGTAAAAAGATTAAATCTGCACCAGAGCTCTGAATTTATCGAAACATAAAGAATATAGAAAAATAAAAATGTGAACATTTTTATGATCAAGAGAGATGAACCAGAAATAGGAACAGAATCTGATTATAATGCAGAGAGAATTACATTGGCTTTGAAATACATACATGGCCTTTTTCCAGACTATCTTGGAAACCTTTACTTCCTGACAAGACATTAGAAATGAAATCATAGGAAAAAAAGATCCAAAATAGTCTACTTTTCAGAAGAAACTTTGTTAGCATTTTGAGGGCTCTTTATACTCAAGTAGGTTTGAGGTAACAGACTAAGAGAAACACATGTAAACTTTCACTTCTCTAACTGTTCCTTTTCAAAAGAAATATGCTACAAGGTTTTAATGCATATGTTGCCTTGCTTGTTCAAGCAATCCACTGAGAACCTTTCTACCGCACTGGTCATTTGAATTTGCTTTTATAAGTTCTTTAATGAGAGAAAAGAATTTATCTGTGGAAAAACAGAAGAGGATGCAGAATTCTTAATCTCCTTTCTGTACACCACTGCAATATCTAGTCTCATCTCCAACCCTGGAGTAGACAGTCTGAAGTAGATCCTTCCCACTCTACTTCCACCTACTTTCCTCTTTCCTGTGGACAATCTCAGTCCTCCCTTCTAGTACAGTCCCATTCCTTTGGGTCAAACTCCAATACCTAGAAACACAATACCTAGAAATTCTATGTGTATTAGAGCTCTCATTTTACAGAAACAGTAACTCCATGGTCAACTTGGCAAGGACCCAATCCTCGCTGTCCTCCACTATGACTTCCTCATTCTCACCTCAGTCAAGTAACAAGTTTACAGGTGCCATTCCTCCCATATCAATTGCATTCACTGGAGAATACAACTCTACAAATGATAGGGTCTACCTAGCCCTTTCAACTCATCTTTCTGAATTATTCTTTTGTCTTATAAGAACCAACTTGTAGAATCCTCTAAGTTCCTTCCTAAAATTTATCTCAGCCTTTTATCTTAGCCCATCTTTATTTCCCTCTGTTATCCACTAACCTGGAAAAGTACTCTCTACCAGGTATTCCACAGCCACCATACGTTGTTAAGATACAGAAAGAAAACAAGGTACAGATCCACTAACAAAGACAAGAGTGGGTATCAACACCAAGAATCACCTAAATCACTCTAAATCCAAATGTCTACGGTATTCCACAGCCACCATACGTTGTTAAGATCCAGAAAGAAAACAAGGTACAGATCCACTAACAAAGACAAGAGTGGGTATCAACACCAAGAATCACCTAAATCACTCCAAATCCAGATGTCTACACAACATCACAAAAGGACATATTAACACTCAAGGGAACATGCGTCCATCAAAAACCTAGTACTATAACAAGGCATTAAAATGCACTACCATTGTATAGTTAAATGTACTCCAGTCATAGTTGAAGCATAAGATATGAATTTCAAAATAAAAATTATGAGTTGAGGATAATGGAACACATCTTTAATCCTAGAACTCCAGGAGGTAGGGACAGGTGGCAGATCTTTGTGTGTTCAAGGCCCACCTATTCTACAAATCTAGTTCTATGAAAGCTAGTACTGTACAAAGCAACTCTTGGAAGAAAAAAAAAAAACAGAAGAGCCATTGCCAAACTCCTTCTATGAAGCTACAGTTACCCTGATACCAAAACCACACAAAGACCCAACCAAGAAAGAGAATTACAGGCCTATCTCACTCATGAATATCGATGGAAAAATTCTCAATAAAATACTGGCAAACCGAATCCAAGAACACATTAGAAAAATTATCCATTATCATCAAGTAGGCTTCATCCCAGAGATGCAGGGCTGGTTCAACATACGCAAATCTGTATCAATGTAATCCACCATATATATTAACTGAAAGAAAAAAACCATATGATCAGTTCATTAGATGTCGAAAAAGCATTTGACAAAATTCAACACCCGTTTATAATAAAGGTCATGGAAAGATTAGGAATACAAGGGTCATACCTAAATATAATAAAAGCTATTTACAGCAAGCCGACAGCTAACATTAAATTAAACGAAGAAAAACTCAAAGCCATCCCACTAAAATCAGGAACACGACAAGGATGTCCACTCTCTCCATACCTCTTCAATATAGTGCTTGAAGTTCTAGCAATAGCAATAAGACAACACCAGGGGTTCAAGGGGATTCATATTGGAAAGGAAGAAGTTAAGCTTTCGTTATTTGCAGATGATATGATGGTGTACATAAGTGACCCCCAAAACTCCAAAGAACTCTTACAGCTGATAAACACCTTTAGTAATGTGGCAGGATACAAGATCAACTCCAAAAAAATCAGTTGCCTTTCGATACACTAAGAATAGGGAAACAGAGAGGGAAATCAGAGAAGCATCACCTTTCACAATAGCCACAAATAGCATAAAATATCTTAGGGTAACTCTGACCAAGGAAGTGAAAGATCTATTTGACAAGAACTTTAAAGCATTGAAGAAAGAAACTGATGAGGACACCAGAAAATGGAAGGATCTCCCTTGCTCTTGGATTGGGAAGATCAACATAGTAAAAATGGCAATTCTACCACAGGCAATTTATAGATTCAATGCAATCCCCATCAAAATCCCATCAAAATTCTTCACAGATCTGGAGAAGACAATAATCAACTTTATATGGAAAAACAATAAACCCAGGATAGCCAAAACAATCTTATACAATAAGGATCGTCTGGAGGCATTACCATCCCTGACTTCAAACTCTATTACAGAGCTACAGTATTGAAAACAGCTTGATAATGGCATAAAAACAGAGAAGTCGACCAATGGAATCGTATAGAAGACCCGGATTTTAACCCACAAACCTATGAACACCTCTTTTTCAATAAAGGAGCTAAAAGTATACAATGGAAAAAAGAGAGCATCTTCAACAAATTGTGATGGCAAAACTGGATGTCAACCTGTAGAAGAATGAAAAAAGATCCATATCTATCACCATGCATAAAACTCAAGTCCAAATGGATCAAACATCTCAATATCAATCTGAACACACTGAACCTGATAGAAGAGAAAGTAGGAAGTACTCTACAACACATGGGCACTGGAGATCACTTCCTATCTATAACCCCAGCAGCACAAACATTAAGCTCCTCATTGAATAAATGGGACCTCTTGAGACTGAGAAGCTTCTGTAAAGCAAAGGACACTGTCACTAAGACTAAAAGGCAACCCACTGACTAAGAGAAGATTTTCACCAACCCTGCAACAGACAAACGTCTGATATCCAAAATATATAAAGAACTCAAGAAACTAGACTTTAAAATGCTAATTAATTCAATTAAAAAGGGGACACTGAACTGAAAGAGAGAATTCTCAACGGAAGAAGTTCAAATGGCCAAAAGACACTTAAGGTCATGCTCAACTTCCTTAGCGATCAGGGAAATGCAAATCAAGACAACTATAAGATATCATCTTACACCTGTCAGAATGGCTAAAATCAAAAACACCAATGATAGCTTTTGCTGGAGAGGTTGTGGAGAAAGGGGTACCCTCATCCACTGCTGGTGGGAATGCACACATGTGCAACCACTCTGGAAAGCGGTGTGGCGGTTTCTCAGGAAATTGGGGATCAACCTACCCCTTGAACCAGCAATACCACTCTTGGGAATATAACCAAGAGATGCCCTTTCATACAACAAAAGTATATGCTCAACTATATTCATAGCAGCATTGTTTGTAATAGCCAGAACCTGGAAACAAGCTAGATGTCCTTCAATGGAAGAATGGGTGAAGAAAGTATGAAATATATACATATTAGAGTACTACTCAGCAGTAAAAAAAAAAAAAAAGACTTTTCGAATTTTGCATGCAAATGGATGGAAATAGAAAACAGCATCCCGGCATGAGGTAACCCAGACCCCAAAAAAGGAACATGGGATGTACTCACTCATATTTGGTTTCTAGCCATAAATAAATGTCACTGAGTCTATAATTAGTGATCCTAGAGAAGCTAAATAAGAAGGAGAACCCAAAGAAAAACATATAGGCATCCTCCTGAATATTAACCTTCATCAGGAGAGGAAAGGAGACAGAGACAGAGACCCACATTGGAGCACCGGATAGAAATCTCAAGGTCCAAATCAGGAGCAGAAGGAGAGAGAGCACGAGGAAGGAACTCAGGACCGCGAGGGGTGCACCCACCTACTGAGACAATGGGGATGTTTTATTGGGAACTCACCAAAGCCAGCTGGCCTGGGTCTGAAAAACCCTGGGTTAAAACCGGACTCACTGAAAGTAGCAGACAAGGAGGACTACTGAGAACTCAAGAACAATGGCAATGGGTTTTTGATCCTACTGCACCTATTGGCTTTGTGGGAGCCTAGGCAGTTTGGATCCTCACCTTACTAGACCTGGATGGAGGTGGATGGTCCTTGGACTTCCCACAGGGCAGGGACCCCTGATTCCCCTTGGGGTGATGAGGGAGGGGGACTTGATTGGGGGAGAGGGAGGGAAATGGGAGGCGGTGGCGGGGAAGAGACAGAAATCTTTAATAAATAAAAAAAAGAAAAAGGAAAGGAGGAAGAGTAAGAGGAGAAGAAAGAAAAAAGAAAGGAAGGAAAAAAGGGAGAATTATGAACATGTACAATTATGAACAGGTACAAGAACCTTAAAGGTGATAAGAATCATTCCCTTAATGAAGTCTGTGAAAACACAAACAATGGGATGAAATAATGAATATAGCTTAAAACAAGAAAGTAGAAGCAGAATCAATGAAGGCAAGGAAAACTGAAATAAAACTAATAATTAAAATTTGGAAGGCATACCAAAACTTCAGAGGAAAGCCTCTCCAACTCAGAACAAAACATGGAAGACAGAATCTGAGGCATTGAAGAAAGGTAAGAAGAAACAGAAATAACAGCCAAGGAAAATGTTAAGTATAAATATATTCAGGCATAAAACATACAGAAAATCTGAGATACCACAAAAGACCCAATTTACAAACTGATGGAGGAAGGTCATTGAGCAATAAAGAAACTGCTTGGCTGGCCCTGATAGGTTAAAGCATAGGTGGGAGGAATAAACAGGAGGAAGAGGAAGTGAAGTCAGACTCTATTCTGCTCCCGGGGAGACCCGACAGCTCTGCTCTCTGTAGCAGAGACGCCATGCTCAGCTCTCCCGGGTAGACTTGACAGCTCTGCTCTCTGGAGCAGAGATGCCAGGCTCCGCTCTCCCAGGCAGCTCTGACCCAGGATGGACGGAGGCTAGAATCTTCCCGGTAAGCGCACCTTGGGGTGCTTACACACATCATTAGAAATGGGCTAGTCCAGGTGCGAGAATTAGCCTATAAGGGCTAGAGTTCATGGGCCAAGCGGTGTTTAAATGAATACAGTTTGTGTGTTGTTATTTCGGGCATGAGCTAGCCAAGCGGCCGGGGTGTTGGGGACGCAGCCCCGCCACTCATATTTCAACAACAAACAACAGAAAAAATAGAAGAAACCCAGATCAAAAGTACAGAAAACATTTTCATGAAAAATCACGGAAGAAAAATTTTCTGATCTGAAAATAAAGGTGCCTTTCAGGGTACAAGAATAAAGGGCCAAAAAAAATTCTCCACAGTACATAATAATTTAAACACCAAATGTACAGAACAAAGATGTTAAAAGGTTAAAGGATAAGAAAAAGGAACATATAAATGCAGACCTATCAGAATAACACCTGACTTGTCAATGAAGACTCGTAAGAAGCAGAGGGTCTGCATGGTTGTTCTATATTCCAAATTTAAGCATACAGAAAGCACTAGAAAAAAAACCTGACGTTCTCACTGACAAAAAAAAAAACAGAAAGAATAAATAATTTCTTATCAGAATATTAAATGAGCCAGGCGATGGTGGCGCATGCCTTTAATCCCAGCAATCGGGAGGCAGATATCTGTGAGTTCGAGACCAGCCTGGTCTACAGAGCTAGTGCCAGGACAGGCTCCAAAGCCACAGAGAAACCCTGTCTCGAAAAACCAAAAAAAAAAAAAAAAAATTTTAAATGAGGTAAAAAGAAAAAAAAGTCATAACAGTAAAATACCAGAATCAGTTAGTACTTCTTGATAACTCAGTATTAATGATCTCAATTTCCCAAGAAAAAGACACACACTAAGAGACTGGATTAGCAAATAAAATACATGTTTTTACTGCATCAAAGAAATACATCTTACTTGAAAGGTGAGAGATCACATTAGAATAAAAGAAAATTATTCCTATGAATTTATTCCATGAAACAAGTTGCTGCAACCATTTCAATATCTAACAAAATAGACTTCAAACAACACTTAATCACAAGAGATGCAAAAGGACACTACAGATTCAAAGGAAAAAAATCAAGAGGATACTGCAATTCTTACCATCTATGCGTCAAACATAAGGGCACCCAAGTTCATAAAAGAAACACTACTACATTTAAAACCACACATTGAGTTTCATGCAGTGATAGTGCATGACTTCAAAATGCCAATCTCAGCAATAAACATGTCTCTCAAACAAAAACTAAACAGAGAAATCCTGGAGTTAAATAACACCATATAGATTTAGCAGATATTTATAGAACAATTCATCCAAATACTAGTTATACAGTACACACACATGCATATTGTTCTCAGTGTATCACGAAAGTTTTCCCAAAATTAACCACATATCTGGACACAAAGCAACAGATACAAGAAGAAAGAAATAACACTCCGTAATCCTGTCTGACCGTGGCTTAAGCCGGATATCAATATCAACAGTAACAAAAAAAAATCCAAACTCATGGAAATTGACTCACTACAGAATAAAGTCAAGAAAAAAAATAAGGAAATTAAAAGCAGAAATTAAATGAAAAGAAAATCAAAATATACTCAAATCCATTAGAAACAATAAACACAGTTCTAAGAGGAAAGTTTAGAGTTCTAAGTACCTGCTCTGACACTTGGCACAAGTGACAGTCATTAGGAAGAAAGCCTCTGTTGAAAAATGCCTCCATAACATCTGGCTGTAAGTAGGCCTGTAGGCATTTTCTAAACTAATACTGGGGTATCGAGGAGGGGGGGACACACAAGCTCATTTGTGAGCTGGTGGCCCTGGGTTGAAGAAAGGGAGCTGAAAAGCCAGTAAACAGCTCCCCTCCATGCCTCTACACCAGTACCTGTCCCCAAGTTTCTGTCCTGACTTCCTTCAGTGATGAACAATGATTCGGAAGCATAGGCTACCTAAGATCTTTTCTCCCCAGTTTTCTTAGGGTTAGGTATTTAATCAAAACAATAGTAACCTAAGACAAGGTCAACATAATAAAACTAGAAGTCTCACAGAAGCTTAAAAACATACCTGAAAGCACTATAACAAAAATAAGAAATAACAGTCAAAAAAAAGTAGAAAGCAAGGGGAAAAAATCAGGATTGAAATCAATAAAATAACAACAAAAACAATAACCCACCTCCCAAAAAGTAAAAGGAAGATGTATTTCTTTGAGAGAATTCTGTAAGATAGACCATGAGCAAAATTAAGAAAGAGAAGATCCATCCCGGCACCAGGAGAGCCATCATTGGGCTTGCATCCAGAACCCTCCCCGCTTCTGCCTCCCTTCCCTCTTCTGGCACATAACATCATCCAGCTCAGCCTGCCTGTCTGGGTACTGGGGCCGAATCCTGAGGGAAACCAGGCCAGCGGGAGCTCCTTTGTTTCAATAGCCTGCCTGCAGCAAGCAAGGTAGGCACTCTGTTTACGAGATACCCAACCAGCAAGGAGATCTGATCTCGGCACCAGAAAAGACATCACTGGAGCACTAGGAGAGCCATTACTGGGGAGTGCCATCAGGGAAGGTACTTCAGTAGTCAAGGAGACCTGATCCTGTTAAAGAAGATCCATAGGGGAGCATTTGGGGGAAAAGATGGGCAGGCTCCAATGCAAGAATTCACCCAAAAATCTGAAAAGCAACATGAAACCACTAGAACCCAGCGACCTCACAACAGGAGGACATGAACACCTTCATCAAGAAGTAGAAAAAAATTGACTTTATGAAAGTGATTGATGCCCTTAAACAGCATGTAAAGAATGCCCTTAGAGAAATGGATGAGAAGTATAACAGATAGTTTGAAGAATTGAATAAATCAGTGAATGATACCCTAGAAAACCAAAGAAAAACAATCAAACAGATAATGGAAATGGTTCAAGACTTGAAAACTGAAATGGAGGAAAAGAAGAAAACACAAACAGAGGGTCGGCTGGACATGGAACACTTAAGTAAACAAACAGTGACTAGAGAAACAAGCATAACCAACAGAATACAAGAGAAAGAATCTCAGATTCTGAAGATACCATAGAGAAAATAAACGCACTGATCAAAGAAAAGAGCAAATCCAACAAACTCACATCACAAAACATTCAGTAAATCTGAGACACAATAAAAAGACCAAACCTAAGAATAATAGGAGTAGAAGAAAGAGAAGAAGTGCAGCTAAAGGGTCCAGAAAATATATTTAATAAAATTATAGAAGAAAACTTTCCCAACGTAAAGAAAGATATGCCCATGAAGGTTCAAGAAGCATACAGAACACCGAATAGGCTGGATCAAAAAAAGAAAAAACAAACAAACAAAAAAAACATAAAACATAAAACAACAAAAATCCCCTAGCCATATAATAATCAAAACACAAAACATACAGAACAAAGAAAGAATATTGAGAGGCACAAAGGAAAAAGGCCAAGTTACTTATAAAGGTAAACCTATCAGACTTACACCTGACTTCTCTATGGAAACCATGAAAGCCAGAAGGGCCTGGATAGATGTACTGCAGAAACTAACACCTTGGATGCAAACCCAGACTACTCTACCCAGCCAAGCTTACATTCACTATAAATGGAGAAAACAAAATTTTCCAGGATAAAAACAAATTTAAACAATACATAGCCACAAATCCAGCCTTACAAAAAGCAATAGAAGGAAAATCACTAAACAAGGAGTCCAACAATGACCACAATAACTCAGACATCTAGAGACCCTTCACCAGCACAACTCAAAGAAGAGAAACACACAAACTCTACGACTAAATAAGTGACCGGATTTAACAACCACTGGTCATTAATGTCACTTAATGTCAATGGACTCAACTCACCTATAAAAAGGCACAGGCTAAGAGATTGGATATGAAAACAGGATCCAACATTCTGCTGTTTACAAGAAACACACCTCAACCACAAAGACAGGCACTTACTCAGAGTAAAGGGCTGGGAAAAGGCTTATCAAGTAAATGGACCTAAGAAACAAGCAGGTGTGGCCTTCCTAATTTCTAACAAAGTTGACTTCAAACTTAAATCAATCAGAAGAGATGGAGAGGGACATTTTATACTCATATCAGGATCAATTCATCAGGAGGAAGTCTCAATCCTGAATATCTATGCAACTAATATAAAAGCACCCACATACAGAAAAGAAACATTGCTAAAACTCAAGGCAGTCATCAAACCGCACACACTAATAGTAGGAGACTTCAACACTCCTCTCTCACCAATGGACAGGTCAATCAGACAGAAACCTAACAGAGAAGTAAGAGGATTAAGGGAGGTAATGAATCAAATGGACTTAACAGACATCTATAGAACATTCCACCCAAATAGGAAAGAATATACCTTCTTCTCTGCAGCTCAAGGAACCTTCACAAAAATTGACCACATACTCGGTAACAAAGCAAAATTCCACAGTTACATAAAAATATTAGTAACCACCTGTGTCTTATTAGATCACCATGGATTACAGTTAGAATTCAAGAACAATGCTACCCCCCAAAAGCCTACAAACTCATGGAAACTGGACAGCCAACTCTGAACCACACCTAGATCAAGAAATAAATAAAGAAAGAAATTAAAGTCTGTCGTGAATTCAATGAAAATAAAGACTCAACATACTCAAACTTATGGGACACTATAAAAGCAGTGCTAAGAGGAAAGTTCATAGCACTAAGTGCCCACTTAAAGAAAATGGAGAGAGCACACATTGGAGACTCAACAGCACACCTGAAAGCTCTAGAAAAAAAGAAGCAGACTCACCTAGGAGTAGTAGAAGACTGGTAATAATCAAACTGAGGGCTGAAATCAACAAAATAGAAACACAGATAACAATCCAAAGAATCAATGAAACAAAAAGCTGGTTCCTGGAGAAAAATCAACAAGTTTGATAAACCTCTATCCAAACTAATCAAATGGCAGAGAGAATATGCAAATTAATAAGATCAGAAATGAAAAGGGGGACATAACCACAGACACAGAGGAAAATCAGAGAATCATTAGATCTTACTACAAAAGCCTGTATGCCACAAAACTGGAAAATGAAAAAGAAATGGACACTTTTTTAGATAAATACCATATACCAAAGTTAAACCAGGACCAGGTTTAACAATCTGAATAGACTTGTTAGTTGCGAAGAATTAGAAGCTGTTATCAAAAACCTCCCTACCAAAAACAGCCCAGAACCAGATGGTTTCAATGCAGAATTCTACCAGAACTTCCAAGAAGAACTAATACCTATACTCCTTAATGTATTTCACAATATAGAAACAGAAGTGTCATTGCCAAATTCCTCTTATGAAGCTACAGTTACTCAGATACCAAAACCAACACAAAGACTCAACCAAGAAAAAGAATTACAGGCCTATCTCATTCATGAACATCGATGCAAAAATCCTCAACAAAATACTGGCAAACCGATTCCAAGAACACATTAGAAAAATTATCCATTATGATCAAGTAGGCTCATCCCAGAGATGCAGGGCTGATTCAACATATGAAAATCTACCTATGTAATTAATCATATAAATAAACTGAAAGAAAAAAAACCATATGATCGTTTTATTAGATGCTGTAAAAGCATTTGACAAAATTCAACATCCCTTTATGATAAAAGTCTTGGAGAGATTAGGGATACAAGGGTCGTACCTATATATAAAAAAAGCTATATACAGCAAGCCAACACCTATCATCAAACTAAACAGAGAAACTCAAAGCCATCCAACTAAAATCAGTAACACGACAAGGCTGTCCACTCTCTCCATATCTATTCAATATAGTGCTTGAAGTTCTAGCAATAGCAATAAGACAACATAAGGGGATCAGGGGGATTCAAATTGGAAAGTAAGAAGTTAAACTTTCGTTATTTGCAGATGATATGATAATGTACATAAGTGACCCCAAAAACTCCACCAAAGAACTCCTACAGCTGATAAACACCTTTAGTAATGTGGCAGGATACAAGATCAACTCCAAAAAATCAGTCGCCCTCCTATACACAAATGATATGGAAGCTGAGAGGGAAATTGGAGAAGCATCACCTTTCACAATAGCCACAAATAGCATAAAATATCTTTGGGTAACTCTGACCAAGGAAGTGAAAGATCTATTTGACAAGAACTTTAAGTGTTTGAAGAAAGAAATTGATGAGGACACCAGAAAATGAAGGATCTCCCTTGCTCTTGGATTGGGAAGATCAACATAGTAAAAATGGCAATTCTACCAAAGGAAATTTATAGATTCAATGCAATCTCCATCAAGGTCCCATCAAAATTCTTCACAGACCTTGAGAGGACAATAATCAATTTTATATGGAAAAACAATAAACCCAGGATAGCCAAAACAATCATATACAATAAAGGAACGTTTGGAGGCATTACCATTACTGACTTCAAACTCTATTACAGAGCTACAGTAATGAAAACTGCGTGGTACTGGCATAAAAACAGAGAAGACAACCAATGGAATTATATAGAAGACACGGATTTTAACCCTTAAACCTATGCACACCTCATTTTCGTTAAAGGAGCTAAAAGTATACAATGGAAGAAAGAGAGCATCTTCAACAAATGGGGCTGGCATAAATGGGTGTCAACCTGTAGAAGAATGAAAATAGACCCATATCTATTGCCATGTACAAAATTCAAGTCCATATGGATCAAACATGTCAATATCAATCTGAACACACTGAACCTGATAGAAGAGAAAGTGGAAAGGACCCTCCAACATATGGGCACAGGAGACCGCTTCCTACGTATAACCCCAGCAGCAGAGACATTAAGCTCCTCATTGAATAAATGGGACCTACTGAAACTGAGAAGAGTCTGCAAAGCAAATGACACTGTCACTAAGACAAAAAAAGGCAACTCACTGACAGGGAGAAGATCTTCACCTATCCTGCAACAAACAAACGTCTGAACTCCAAAATATATAAAGAACTCAAGAAACTAGACTTTAAAATGATAATTAACCCAATTTAAAAATGGGGCACTGAACTGAACAGAGAATTCTTAACACAAGAAGCTCAATTGGCCAAAAGACACTTAAGGTCATGCTCAACTTCCTTAGCGATCAGGGAAATGCAAATCAAAACAACTTTGAGATATCATCTTACACCTGTCAGAATGGCTAAAATCAAAAACACCAATGATAGCCTTTGCTGGAGAGGTTGTGGAGGAAGGGGTACCCTCATCCATTGCTGGTGGGAATGCAAACTTGGCAACCTCTTTGGAAAGCAGTGTTTCGGTTTCTCAGGAAATTCGGGATCAACCTACCCCTTGACCCAGCAATACCACTCTTGGGAATATACCCAAGAGATGCCCTATCATATGATAAAACCATTTGTTCAACTATGTTCATAGCAGCATTATTTGTAATAGCCATAAACTGGAAACAACCTAGATGCCATTCAATGGAAGAACAGATGAAGAAAGTGTGGAATATATAAACATTAGAGTACTACTGTGTGGTAAAAAAACAATGATTTCTCGAATATTGCATGAAAATGGATGGAAATAGAAAACACTATACTGAGTGAGGTAACCCAGACCCCCAAAAAGGAACATGGGATGTACTCACTCATAATTGGTTTCTAGCCATAAATAAAGGTCACTGAGTCTATAATTTGTGATCCTAAAGAAGCTAAATAAGAAGGAGAACCCAAAGAAAAACATATAGTCACCTGCCTGGATATGGGAAGTAGACAAGATTGCTGGGCAAAACATTGGGATCTTGGGGGTGGGGTGAGATGGGGGTAAGGGGAGATGGGGAGAGAAAACTGAGAAGGGGAGGATGGGGGGAACTGGGGAAACGGGATGATTGGGATAAAGGAAGGGTGGAATGGGGAGCAGGGAAGCACTTATCTTAGTTAAGGAAGCCACGTTAGGGTTGGCAAGAGACTTGAACCTAGAGTGGTTCCCAGGTGCCCAGGGAGATATCCCCAGTTAGTTCCTTGGGCAGCTAGAATAGGGAACCTGAAATGACCCTATCCTATAGCCATACTGATGAATATCTTGCATATCACCATAGAACCTTCATCTGGCGATAGATGGAGATAGAGACAGAGACCCACACTGGAGCACTGGACTGAGCTCCCAAGGTCCCAATGAGGAGCGGAAGGAGGGAGAACATGAGCAAGGAAGTCAGGACCACGAGGGGTGCACTCACCCACTGAGACGGTGTGGCTGATCTATTGGGAGCTCACCAAGGCCAGCTGGACTGTGACTGAAAAAGCATGGGATAAAACCGGACTCTCTGATCATGGCGAACAATGAGGGCTGATGAGAAACCAAGGACAATGGCACTGGGTTTTGATCCTACTTCATGTTCGGGCTTTGGGGGAGCCTAGCCAGTTTGGATGTTCACCTACCTAGACATGGACGGAGGGTGGAGGACCTTGGACTTTCCACAGGGCAGGGAACCCTGACTGCTCTTGGGACTGTAGAGGGAGGGGGAGAGGAGTCGATGGAGGTGGAGAGGGGCGGGAGGAAGTGGAGAGAAATGGGAGGCTGGGAGGAGGTGGAAATTTTTTTCTGAATAAAAAATAAAATAAAAAAAGAAAAGATCCAAATAAATAAAATCAGAGATAAAAATGGGACAACACAACAAACACTGAGGAAATCTAGACAAATAAGAATAAACTTTAAAAAGCTTCTGTATGGCAAGGGATAGCATCATTCAGATAAAATGTCAAAGTATACAATGGGAAAGAACTTCAACAATAACACATCTGACAGAGGGCTAATGACTTAAAAATATAAACAACAAAAACAAAACTGGCTATAGTTAAAAGACAGTGAATATTAGTCTAGAATTCAAATTGTATACAATTTATGGTGACATAAAATGTAAAGAAAATAGTAGTCCTCCATTTTACAGTGTTCTACAACTTTAGATTGTAAAATGACTCAAATGAAAAAACCTACATCCGTACTGAGTTCTTTCTTGTCATCATATAATCAATATACTATTATGCTATTTATAGTTATTATGATTTATCAGTTATTAGTAGACATAACTCAACGTTATTAAAACATATGGAGATACTAGGGGTTATTCAATAGCTGGAAACACATGCTTCTTTTGCAAAGGATATGAGCTATATTTCCAGAACCTACATGGTGGCTCTGGAAACATATATAACTTTAGTTATGGTGGGTCTGACACTCTCTCCTGGCCTTGAGAACAGCAGATACATACATGGGGAGGATAAGACACGCAAGAGTAGAAAACATCCACTGACATAAACATAAATAAGAATCTTATTAGTATATTCATTATATGCAGGTGCTAATGTACTTTATTACACAAAATTTAAATAATTAATGCCCTTTATCTTTATGATGGTACTGGAATCCTACAGTTTAACAGAATTTTACAATTCATGAAACTAACAGATATTTTTCACCAATAAAAATAAATCTCATTTTTGAAAACATTAACATTCTACTAAATCAAAATAAAGTCAGGAAATTTATTTTTAAAACAGATTACTAAAAGTTAACTTTAGGTTAGCATACATACCTCTAGCATATAATCTTATGGTGTTCATGTAAGTTGCAAGATTTTCTGTTACCAAAGTAACTAAAGTATGATTATGTTGAAGTTGCCTGATTAAATCACGACGATAAAATACATGAGGACTTCGAAGAGTTCGACTGAAATTAAAAATTGGGCATTGACATTACTACAACTGTTAGTAGAAAATTAAATTTAGCCACTACATGTAAAATGCTAAAAAAAAATTAAGGCAAAATATGGCCAGTAGTCTTCTTTTAATAATAAATGCAACAGTAACAACGATCTATAATGCCACGTAGCATTTATTTCCATTTTTACGTAAAAGTATCAGTCTTTTTTTTCCAATTTACTACTAGAACACAAGTGTTTACATGACTCAAACATTAGACAACAAAGGTATATTATAAAATACTGCATTTGCAACATGTTCTGTTTCTGGATATTACTGGAATTAAAGTTACCTAGCTTCTATTTCATTTTGTTGTTGTTGCTATTCTAATGGTAACACTCAGTTTCTCAATATTATGGAGACACAATCCTTCCTGGCCATGAACTTCCAATGCTTTTGTTTCCACCTCCTCAGTGTATATATATATTATATAACACACACACACACACACACACACACACACACATACATATATTGGCCTTTGTTATTTTTTTCTTAATTCAGTATTAAGGTCAGATCCCAGGCTTTCACGTATGCTCACCAAGAACTGAGTTATGTTTTTTAGCCTACATTGCTCTTCTAATATTAATAAAATTACTAACTTTAGGATAGTACTAATACATTTACCTGAAAACAGTATGAATGTATTTTATAAATGAAAAAAGGTTGGATCATATGTAATCAAAATAGATGGTTAATCAATATCATTTAATTTCTCCATTGCTTATCTCCATGAAATTCTGTGATTATATACGATTTTCTAGTACTAGAAAAATACGTTAAAATTCCTCTTGAAATAAAATCAAAGCACATAAAAGATACCTTACATTCCTACTTATATAAGAATTCTATGTTACATCATAATCATACCAGACCGAGATAGAAAGGATTTTGCCGATTATCATAAACATAGGAAGCTATTTAAAACAGATGGAAGTTCCTTTCTAAAACATATTTTATTTAGCTAGTACACTTCTCAGAACCCCTAGAAATCATTATTGCACTGCAAATGTTTTGGTGACAACACACATTTTTCACGAAGGGAAATTTTTCATAAAATTCATTACAAATGTATTACTAAAAAGTGAAGGAAAAAAAATTAAGGAACCGGGCACAGGCCTTTAATCCAGCACTTGGGCTGGGAGGCAGAGGCAGGAAGAGCTCTGTGAGTTGGAGGCCAACCTAGTCTACAAGAGCTAGTTCCAGGACTGGCACCAAAGCTACAGAAAAACCCTGTCTCAAAAATAAAAAAAGTGTGTGTGTGGGGGGGGTGAATTAGGAACAAGACATTGGTTTCACTAAGATAGGTTAGATAATGGAGTATTTTCTCTGAATTTGTCAGATGCAAATGACCTAGACATTGTTGATATATTTATTGTCCATCTATATTATATATAGTTATTGTAGTTGTTGTATCTAGTTTTTCTTTTTTTTTTTTTTTTTTTTTTGGTTTTCGAGACAGGGTTTCTCTGTGGCTTTGGAGCCTGTCCTGGAGCTAGCTCTGTAGACCAGGCTGGTCTCGAACTCACAGAGATCCACCTGCCTCTGCCTCCCGAGTGCTGGGATTAAAGGCGTGCGCCACCATCGCCCGGCCTGTAGTCTTTCTTATATTAGCTATAACCCTTTTTATTTTAGACAGAAAGGAAAAATGTGGTATTCTGTTTGTGTTCTGACAAAATTTGTCTGAAGATCAGAATGTGGAGCTAGTCACACTAGTTAGCCACAGAGACCCTGCAGTAGTGGCATACACCTTTAAACCCAGCACTAGGGAGAAAGAGGCAGATGAATCTCTGTGAGTTCAAGGATAACCTGGGTTACAAGAGATAATCAATCTAAAAGAGAAATAGAGCCAAGCAGTGATGGCTCACATCTTTAATACTAGGGAGGTGGAGACAGGAAATAATATGGCTGGGCGAACAAAGCAATATAAAGCAAGAGGAAATAGAAGCAAAATATTCAGTCTGACGACTTATAGTGACAGGATACCCTATTTGGTCTGAAGATTTTGTAGATGTAAAGCTAGTGTCTGGCTCCTCCGCTTCTCCTATCTTTCAACTTTTACCCACTAATATCTGACTCTGGGCTTTTATTATGAAGACCAATTAGAAATAAAAAAGGAACAGAAAACAACTAATATTTAGCATATTCCAAACAAAAGAACATACAAACAACAACAACAACAACAAAATGGCCACAACAACAAAATAGCAGTACTTGACTTTAATCCTACCACTGCAGTATACTCTACAGAATGAGTTTCAGGACAGCTAGGAATGTATACAGAGATCCTGTCTTACAATACAAAAACTAAACTGAAATACAAAGATCTCTTTCTCTAACTTTGCCACTTTCCTTTCTTTACAGTTTGCTAATACTCATAGACTAATTTCAACACAATCATAAACAGCAAGGAAACTGTATTAAAAACCTTACCTTAAATTTGGAGGTGCTTCATTAAACAAACTACAAATCTCTTTTATTTGTTTCAGTGCAGGGATAACCCATTGGTTATTTGTTCGAAGTTCTTCTATAAAGTGATCTATCCACTGGATTTTTTGTGAATCTCGATCCTTACATATAAAAAAAATTACTTAAGTGCTGACATAACTCATGATAACTATATATATATATATTCAGCATTTAATATAGATTAATAAAATTCAACATGTCTCTCTTTAAGGTTGCTGAAACTTTCAAAATAGAAAAATAATTTAAACTTCATATAGTTGTAATTTAACTGAATTTAATCAAACCAAATGCTCTGTAATATAAAATATTACAATACACCCAATGTTACATGTTTCTAATATATTAAGTATTTCTCCCATATATGCACAAGAAACATGGTTTTTAAAGTATCTAAATTTGGGCTTTTTGTATTATTTAGTATTTTGCTCATTCTATATCATTATAAAATTCAACAAAACAAAAAAAAATCAGCAAAATAAGCACAAGTATTAACCTTGAGAAAATTAAAAACTCTAGTGAGCTCACTTTAAACATTCTACCATGGTTACTTTTCTTAGTATTGTACAGGACTTTGCTGGCAATCAGAATTTTAGGTTTAGTTTATTAGTGGTGTTTCTGTGCAGATTTGGAGAACAATAATAGGAAATATTAAATATGTAAGGAAAAGTAGTGTATGTGTGTGTGTGTGTGTTTGTGTAACAGAGGTCAGCATTTGTTATTTGCCTTAATCATTCTTCATTTGAATTTTTGACTTAAGGTGTCTCACTGACTGCAGAGTTCATTCTTCAAGATTGTCTGACCAACAAGCCTCAGGGATTATCTAATTTCTACCTCTTTTATACTTAGCTCACATTTGGGCCCTAGTTTTTGCGTAACAAGAACTTCAGAGACTGAGTTATTTCAACTCCATAAAGAATATTTAAAGAAAATACTATGATTGCTAAATATGTCACTACTTTTCAAGTCTTCAATGGGAAGCCTAGGAATAAACACTGCATTTTCAAAATAACAAGAGATAAAGGCTGAATTTGAAAAAGAAAATTTTACTATAGTAATGACTATAATAACCAATAATCTGGCCAAATTCAAGATAGTATCCCAAGCAGTAATATGAATGAGCAAGTGCTAGATGAGCATTTATAATAATTATTTTGATTACTTACAATGTTTTTCTATTTGATAAAATATTATTTGTTTGCAAGAACCTTATTAACAATTTTAAATGCTTAGTAACATGTCATTATCAAATACATAATATACCATGACCTGATTAAGTAACTTGATTCAGATTGATTTCCTGCTGATGCCTCTGAAAGTCCAAAACTATTGTATTTTTATCTAACTGTAGAAAGCAACAGCCAAGACAAATTTTTATTTGTATCTTCTTCAGAACCGAAACAAACCTTCAGCTATGTGAATAAGTATGTAGTCTAGACTATGACTGTCTTTTTAAAAAGTATTCAAGCCTAAGAATATTCTCTTATTTACACATATAAGGATAACAATTAACACATAAGAGATTTTTAGAGTATTTTGATAAAGATAGTTCTGTAAGTACTTTCAAAACATCGGCAATACATTTTCATAACTATGACCAATTTAATTTTGAAAAATTATATGTGCACGCATTAAGCAGTAGTTCAAAATGTAGAGGCAAGAGGAAAAATTCATAAAGTCTGCTGTCTCCTATTTTTATGTAGGATCCAAAGATTAAACCAAAGTCATCAGGTCTGCATTGCAACCACCTATTCCTGATGACCTATATTTCAGGCCTCTGAACACCTAACTTTGATTTTTCTTGACCTGATTTATTCAAATGAGTAAAACATAAAGAAACCTCTTTCTACACCTTTTAAACTTCTGTTTCAAAAAGAATACATCATACCTACTAAATCTTTAACTGAAGATGCTAAAGAGGATTCTATAACAAAATTCAACTAATACTCAAAAATGTCTTTGAAAACAAAAAGTTATGGAATAAAATGCAACTGTCCTCCAACTAAGACATCATACTTAACAAAATAAAAAAGTTAACAAACAAAGTAATGAAGCACTTCCTAACCTGGGAACAACTATAATCGAGTATTTTTATGTGGGCACTGAGAGCGAGATCCATGATATCTACAGGTACATCATCACTGTGGGCTAGATTCCACAGAAGAGTCAATACTTTGTGTGCCATTACACCATCTTTGTCATCTTCTGCAAGGCGACGAATCAGTTGAAGAAGCTTTTGACGTTGTTTCTTACTTGCATTTGTCCAACTTGCCTAGAAAAATATTTAAATACTTATATTTTAAATATTTATTTGTATTAAGCCATCATGTTTATTTCTTAACTACATGTAATTTAATACCTCCCTTCTGTTCTCTCCCTACAAGCAAAAACATAATTCACAGTAAATATTTGAAGGTTAATGAGTAAGAAAAGTGCCTCACAATGACAGTGGAACTCTGAAACACAGCCTGCTACTACACAGAGAGGACCATGAGAGGAATGCTAAAACATAAGCTGCAATTACACAGAGAGGATGAAGAGAAGAACTCTGAAGCACAAGCTGTGACTGCACAGAGTAGACCAAAAGAGCAAGCCAAGAGAGGAGACCAAGAGAGCAGGCTAAGAGAGAGGGCCAGGAGAGACCTCAATGGCTCCCTGAGACACAGACCGTGACAGTACAGAACAGACCAAGAACAGTTCCAAAAGACAGACAGTCACTGTAAAAATAGGACCAAGAGGCAAAGAGACACTGCCTGGAGTAAGAGATGGGTAGGTTTGAATGCAATAATTAACTCAACAACCTAAAAATCAGCATGGTAACACTAGAACCCAATTGTCATACAACAGATCATCCTAAACCATAGGAAGCAGAAGAAAACGGTTTTAAGTGTAACTTTATGAGGATGGATGGAGAGACCTTTAAAAGGAAATTTAAGCCGGGCGGTGGTGGCGCACGCCTTTAATCCCAGCACTCGGGAGGCAGAGGTAGGCGGATCTCTGTGAGTTCGAGACCAGCCTGGTCTACAGAGCTAGTTCCAAGACAGACTCCAAAACCACAGAGAAACCCTGTCTCGAAAAACCAAAAAAAAAAAAAAAAAAAAAAAAGGAAATTTAAAAATCCCATTAACAAATGGAAGAAAAAGGCAAAAAAGGAATAAACTGCTCAAAGAAACCAAACAAAAAAAGTTAAAACGACCAAACAGGTGGAACAAAAAGTTTAAGACTTGAAGACTGAAATAGAGGCAATAAAGAAAACATGAAACCAAGGGAATTCTGGAGATGGAAAATGTGAGTAAACAAAAAGAAAATACAATGGCAAGCATAAGCAACAGAATACAAGAGATAGAAGAGAGCATCTCAGGGGTTAAACATATTAGAGGAAATTGATTCATTCTTCAAAGACAAAATTAAATCCAACAAATTGTGAGCACAAAACATGGAGGAAACCTGGGACACCATAGAAAGACCAAACCTAAGAATAATAAGGAAAAAAGAACTTCACCTCAAAGGCACAGAAAATATATTTAAAAAAAAATCTCAGGAAAAAAAAAAAAAACATTCCCAACCTAAGAAGGACATCACACACTCATGAATGTATCAGAAGATTACAAAAAACCAGATAAAGTGGATTAAAAAAAAAAACCCTCACCATATAATAGTCAAAACACAAGACATAGATGAGAAAGAATATTAAGAGAGAGACATGTATAAGCAACAGAATACAAGAGATAGAAGAATCTCAGGTGCTGAAGATACTATAGAGGAAATAAACTCATTGGGCAAAGAAAACATTAAATCAAACTAATTCTTAACACAAAACATTCAGAAAATCTGGAACACCATGAAAAGATCAAAACTAAGAATAATAGAAGGAGAAGAAAGAGGAGAACTCCAACTCAAAGACAGAGAAAATATATTCAACAAAAATATAGGAGAAAACTTTCCCAACCTAAAGAAGAATGTCCCAATGGAGGTGTAAGAAGCTTACCGAACACCAAATAGACATGATCAAAAAAACAAAAATCCCCTCGCCATATAATAATCAAAACACAAAACATACAGAATAAAGAAAGAATATTAAGAGTTACAAGGGAAAAAGGTAAACCTATCAGACTTACACCTGACTTCTCAATGGAAATAATGAGAGCCAAGAGGTCTTGGATGAATTTGTGCAGACATTAAAAGGCCACGGATACAAGCCCAGACTAGTATACCCAGCAAAGCTTTCATTCACCATCGATGGAGAAAACAAGGAACTCAAAGATAAAAAGATTTACACAATACATATCCACAAACCCAGCCTTACAGAAAGTACTAGAAGAAAAACCTCAACCCAAAGAAGCTAACTACACGCACAATAACACAGACATCTTTTAACTCCCTATGACCATAACCCAAAAAAGGGAAACACACCAACACTACGATCGAAAAACAACTGGAGTTAACAACCACTGGTGATTAATATCGCTTAATATCAAAGGAATTAATTCACCTATAAAAAGACACAGGCTAATTACCTATAAAAACACACAGGCTAGAGAATGGGTTTTTGATCCTACTGCACCTATTGGTTTTATGGGAGCCTAGGCAGTTTGAATGCTCACCTTACTAGACCTGGATGGAGGTGGGTGGTCCTTGGACTTCCCATAGGGCAGGGAACCCTGACTGCTCTTTGGGCTGACAAGTGAGGGGGACTTGATTGGGGGAGGGGAAATGAAAGGGGAGGCGGTGGTGGGGAAGAGACAGAACTCTTTAATTAATAAACAAATAAATAAATTTTAAAAATCAGGTAGATGATATTGGGAGAGTATAGTGAGGATGAACATGTTTTGTTTTGTCTATATCTCTATTCAACAACACATTGAATAGTATTGATAATAGAGTAGTCATATTTCAAATTTGCAGAGAGTAAATTTTAAATATTCTCATGACATATTATGTTCGTTATTTGAAGTGAGAAAGCATACATCGGGGACTTAACAGCACACCTGAAAGCTTTAGAAAAAAAAAAGAAGCAGACGTGCCCAGGAGGAGTAGAAGACTGGAAATAATCAAACTGAGGGCTGAAATCAACAAAATAGAAACACAGAAAACAATCCAAAGAATCAATGAAACAAAAAGCTGGTTCCTGGAGAAAATCAACAAGATTGATAAACCCCTATCCAAACTAATCAAACGGCAGAGAGAGAATATGCAAATCAATAAGATCAGAAATGAAAAGGGGGACATAACCACAGACACAGAGGAAATTCAGAGAATCATTAGATCTTACTACAAAGGCCAGTATGGCACAAAACTAGAAAATGCAAAAGAAATGGACATTTTTTTTTAGATAAGTACCATATACCAAAGCTAAACCAAGACCAGGTGAATGATCTAAATAGAACTGTTAGTCGCGAAGAACTAGAAACTGTTATCAAAAATCTCCCTTCCAAAAAAAGCCCAGGACCAGATGGGTTCAATGCAGATTTCTACCAGAACTTCCAAGAAGAGCTAATACCTATACTCCTTAACGTATTTCACAATATAGAAACAGAAAAGTCATTGCCAAATTCCTTTTATGAAACTACAGTTACTCTGATACCAAAACCACACAAAGACCCAACCAAGAAAGAGAATTACAGGCCTATCTCACTCATGAATATTGACGCAAAAATTCTCAATAAAATACTGGCAAACCGAATTCAAGAACACATGAGAAAAATTATCCATTATGATCAAGTAGGCTTCATCCCAGAGATGCAGGGCTGGTTCAACATATGCAAATCTATCAATGTAATCCACCATATAAATAAACTGAAAGAAAAAAACTATATGATCTTTTCATTGGATGCTGAAAAAAGCATTCGACAAAATTCAACACCCCTTTATGATAAAGGTCTTGCAGAGACTAGGGATACAAGGGTCATACCTAAATATAATAAAAGCTATTTACAGCAGGCTGACAGCTAACATTAAATTAAACGGAGAAAAACTCAAAGCCATCCCACTAAAATCAGGAACACGACAAGGATGTCCACTCTCTCCATACCTCTTCAATATAGTGCTTGAAGTTCTAGCAATAGCAATAAGACAACATAAGTGGATCAAGGGGGATTCGAATTGGAAAGGAAGAAGTTAAGCTTTCGTTATTAGCAGATGATATGATAGTATACATAAGCGACCCCAAAAACTCCACCAAAGAACTCCTACAGCTGATAAACACCTTTAGTAATGTGGCAGGATACAAGATCAACTCCAAAAAATCAGTTGCCTTCCTATACACTAAGGATAAAGAAACAGAGAGGGAAATTGGAGAAGCATCACCTTTCACGATAGCCACAAATAGCATAATATATCTTGGGGTTACCCTGACCAAGGAAGTGAAAGATCTATTTGACAAGAACTTTAAGTCTTTGAAGAAAGAAATAGAAGAGGTCACCAGAAAATGGAAGGATCTCCCTTGCTCTTGGATTGGGAGGATCAACATAGTAAAAATGGCAATTCTACCAAAAGCAATCTATAGATTCAATGCAATCCCCATCAAAATTCTTCACAGATCTGGAAAGACAATAATCAACTTTATATGGAAAAACAATAAACCCAGGATAGCCAAAACAATCTTATACAACAAAGGAACGTCTGGAGGCATTACCATCCCTGACTTCAAACTCTATTACAGAGCTACAGTATTGAAAACAGCTTGGTATTGGCATAAAAACAGAGAAGTTGACCAATGGAATCGAATAGAAGACCCTGACTTTAACCCACAAACCTATGAGCACCTGATTTTCGATAAAGGAGCTAAAAGTATACAATGGATAAAAGAGAGCATCTTCAACAAATTGTGCTGGCAAACTGGATGTCAATCTGTAGAAGAAACAGTGTGGTACTGGCATTAAAACAGAGAAATCAACCAATGGACTCGAAAAGAAGACCCAGATCTTAACCCTCAATCCTAAGAACACCTGATTTTTGGTAAATGAGCTAAAAGTATACAATGGAAGAAAGAAAGAATCTTCAACAATTGGTGCTGGCATAACTGGATGTCAACCTGTAGAAGAATGAAAATAGATCCATATCTATCACCATGCACAAAACTCAAGTCCAGGTGGATTAAAGACCTCAATATCAGTCTGAACACACTAAACCTGATAGAAGAGAAAGTGGGAAGTACTCTACAACACGTGGGCACAGGAGACCACTTCCTACGTATAACCCCAGCCAGCATAGACAGTAAGGGCCTCATTGAATAAATGGGACCTCCTGAGACTGAGAAGCTTCTGTAAAGCAAAGGACACTGTTGATAAGACAGAAAGGCAACCCACTGACTGGGAGAAAATCTTCACCAACCCTGCAACTGACAAAGGTCTGGTCTCCAAAATATATAAAGAACTCAGGAACCTAGACCGTAAAAGGCTAATCAACACAATTATAAAATGGGGCACTGAGCTGAACAGAGATCTCTCAACAGAAGAAGTTCAAATGGACAAAAGACACCTAAGGTCATAGCAAAACTTTTGTTCTCAATATTGTTTGTTATATCTATTATTTGTTATTATTGTTTATAGTTGTATTTGGTTTAGTTCTGTCTTATTTAGACAAAAAGAGGGAGATGTAGGGATAAGCCCTCCCCTTGGGGGCGGGTTCGCCTCGGGTGAATGTTTACTGATAAATTGGGAGCGCAGATGCTGAGCGCCCCTTCCTGCTTCTGGTACTCCGCTGGAACCTTGGTTTCGTGAGTCTGGTTTTGCCATTAAAATTGTTCAAATATCAATTACTATTGGTGTTCATTAATCTAAACCGCCACAGTTAGGAGCCAGAGACCTTAGCAGGACCAACCACAAGCAAGGGACCTCTGCAGGAGCAGATCCAGAACAGGGACATTTACAGAAACAGGTCTTAGCCTGCAACCTAGACCAGAACAGGAGTGACATAGCAAAATCTACTGAAGCAGAGCACAGAGTGACCAAGGGGGTAACTAGAACTGTAGCACTGACTGTATTATGAGGAAAAACCACTGAATCTTGGGTCCTACTAAGAATGGCACCCACTTGGATAACTGCATCCATTGAAAGCCTGAGAAAGTTTGGGAAAGAATAAAGTAAAGCATGTTTTCTTGGTAGCAGCAATTTCTAGGGTCTGCTTTGCTTGCTGGAGGCAAGAAAATGCACTCATCTAAGAGAAGCTTCCTGACTCAGCTTTAGCTGTAAAACTGCAGCTCTTTTAAGAGGTCCTGCCAAGAAACACTTAAATAGTGTTGATAAAAAGCTGACTGCATGCTTTTCGGTTTTCAGACTTAGCAGGAAAAAAGCTGTGCTGTTTTAAAATGCCGGCTTTCTGGGCCATCCTGCCAGGGCAAACTCTGACTCTTTCAATCAAGCGGTCTGACTATGGGGCATTTGAGTGTGGTTTGTGAGCACACTGTTGCAGCTTGCTTGTTGGCAGGGCCCTTGAAACACCACAGAATTGTGGCAATAAACATGGCTACAGCCGGTACCTCTGCCATGATGCTGGCATTGCAGAAAGCCAAGGAATGAGCTGGATCCAAACATCAAAGCCATGGTTTAATCCTATTCATATTGCTTGGTAAATTAAAGACTCGTGTAGTCAGAAAAAGAGATATACAGTAAAGAGAGATTCAAAAAAAAAAAACCCTCTTAATGGTTTACTCTGTGTTAAAAATATATGCTGGTTTGGGAGGGAAAAGAAACAGTTAAAGTCCTTAAAAAAAGAAGAGAATAGTTGGGTGTGGTGCTACACACCTTTAATCCCAAAACTTGGGAGGCAGAGGTCTAAGGACCTCTGTGAGTTCAAGGTGTAGTGGCACACACCTTTAATCTCAAAGCCTGGGAGGCTGAGGCAGACAGATATCTGTGAGTTCAGGGTGTAGTAGCACACAGCTTTAATCCCAGCACTTGGGAGGCAGAGGTAGGTGGATCTCTGTGAGTTCAAGGATAGCCTGGTCTACAGAGTGAGTTCCAGGATAAGATACACAGAAGCCCTGTCTCAAAAAGCCAAAAATAAAAAAATAAAAAATATAGTTTAAAATCAAACTGCATAAAGATGGAAAACACATAGAGAATCTGGACACTGTATGTTATTATGCTCTCTCCGAATTGTTTGAATGCTGAGGAAGGAGCAATAGCTGCTAAAAGATATTTGCTTATAAATGCTGCTAAATTAATCCAAGATAGGTACTTTGAAAACAACTTGATTTCAAAATTGAAGTCAAGAGGTATGTTACTTTGGAGAAGAAACTTTGCTTTTTCCTCAGGATATGAGAGGCTGTGGATTCATTCTGAGTTAAGAAAAATCTGGTTTGGTCAAGGAAGACCAGCTGAGAAATCTCTGATAGGAACAGATAGCCCAGATGTCTGAGTTCTACATCCAGAACAGATTCAAGTCTGCCGCCTGAGATGATCAAGATTCACAGGATACTCTAGTAAGAACTTGATCATAATTCTACATTTTCTATAGCTCCCCATAAGATTATCAGCGCTCCCAAACAGCTGGAAGTAGCATGGAATACTGTGCCCACATTCCCAAAAAATGGACTAAGGACATTTTCCTTTGTTTAAAAAAATAAAAAGGGAAAGTGGTGCGGGAGAATTGTCTGTATTCTGTCAATCAGGTTTTAAATACATGCTGATTGGCCAGGCAGGAAGTATAGGCGGGTCAACCAGAAAGGAAGCAGAGGTGAGCGATGAAAACAGGAGTATTCTGGGAAGAAGGAAGCTCTTTCCCGAGTCCTGCCCAGACCACAGAAGAAACAGGATGTGATCTGCATGGCTAAGAAAGGTACAGAGCCACGTGGCTAACATAGGTAAGAATAATGAGTTAATATATAAGAGCTAATACGAAGCCTGAGCTAATGGGCCAATCACTTTATAACTTATGGAGACCTCGGTGTGATTTTCTTTAGGATCTAAAGACTGAGGGAACTGGGAAGGACAGAAATCCTAAGAAGCAGCCCTCATACTACAACAATTGATGATTTCAAAGTGATGTGGGAGTGATTTCTTATTAATAAAGAAACTGCCTAGTCCCCTTGATAGGCCAACCCTTAGGTGGGTGGAGTGAACAGAAGAGAATTCTGGGAGAAAGAAGCTTAGTCGAAGAGTCGCCATGATTCTCCCACTCCAGACAGATGCAGGTTAAGATCCTCCCTGGTAGGCCAGCTCGTGGGCTACATAGAATATTAGAAATGGGTTAGAACAATATGTAAGAGCTAGCCAATAAGAGGCTACAGATAATGGGCCAGGCAGTGTTTGAAAGAATACAGTTTCCGTGTAATTATTTCTGGGCATAAGCCTGCCATGCGGGCGGCCGGGTGCCGGGGACGCAGCCCTGCCGCCGCTCCTATTTCAACAGATGGCTGCCCAACGTGAGGCTAACTGAATCCACAAAAAGCCTGAGAAAGCTTGGGAAAGAATGGAGTGAAGCATGTTTTCTTGGTAGCAACAATTTTTCGGGTCTACTCTGCTTGCTAGAGGCAAGCAAGCGCTCTCATCTAAGAGAGGCTTCCTGACTCAGCTTCAGCTGCAAAACCCTGCAGCTCATTAAGAGGTCCTGCCACGAAACACTTAAACGGTGTTGGTGAAAAAGCTGAACGCATGCTTTTCGGTTTTCAGCCGTAGCAGGAAAAAGCTGCGCTGTTTAAAAATGCCGGCTTTCTGGACCGTCCTGCCAGGGCAAACTCCGACTGAGGCAGGAGGGCCAACTACCGAGAGAGGACTTGACTGTTGTCTGTTGTAGCTTGCTGGCTGGCAGGGACCTTGAAATGCCATAGAGCTGTGGCAGTAAACATGGCTACAGCCTGTATCTCCACCATGAGGCTGGAAAGCTAAGGAATGGACTGGATCTACCTGGCAAAGCCACGGCTTTAATCCTACTTATATTGCTCAGTAAATTAAAGACTCGTGTGGTCAGAAAAAGAGAGATATACAGTAAAGAGATTCAAAGACAAAGAAAATTTTTAAATGATTTACAGTGTTAAAAATGTATGCAGACTAAAAGTTAAAATTCTTAAAGTAAAAAAAAAAGTAAGAAAAAGAGAAGTTGTGTGTGGTAGTACACGCCTTTAATCCCAACACTTGGGAGGCAGAGGGAGATTGACCTCTGTGACTTCAAGGTGTGGTAGCACACGCCTTTAATCCCAGTGCCTAGAAGGCAGAGACAAACAGATCTCTGTGAGTTCAAGGTGTAGTAGCAAACACCTTTAATCCCAATGCCTGGGAGGCAGAGACAGGCGGATCTCTGAGAGTTCAAGGAGAGCCTGGTCTACAGAGTTATTCCAGGTCAAAGAGATACAGAGAATATGAAATAAAAGTAAAAATAAATGAAACAGAGGTTAAAATAAAGCATACAAAGATGGAAAATACACGGAGAATCTTGATACTCTATACTATTATGCTCTCTTTGAATTGTTTGAATGCTGAGGAAGGACCAACAGCTGCCCAAAGATATTTGTTTATAAATGCTGCTGAACTAATCCATCATAGAGATTTTGATGCCTTGACTTTGAAATTTGGATCTAAGGACATGATACTTTGGAAAGGAGTTTCTTTTTTTTGTTTTCACAGAGGATGAGACCCTGTTCATTTCTTCTATTCTGATATGGTATGATGGACCACACCCTCCTGAAGGGTTGCTGTAAACATCTTCAGAAAATTGCTTCGCTCAACTGCCAACTGAGATGAAACTAGCACACAGGTTATACCATGAAAGACCTAATTAACGACGCCCCCATTCAGCAAAAAGCAGTTTGGAGAGAAAAACCTACGCCCATGTTCCCAAATATTGTTTATAAATGTTCTTTTACATTTAAAGGGGGATATGATATAGATATGAATAATTTGCATTGGTATGGATTTTAAGGTCAATATTGTTATATTGATTAAGGTATTGCGATTGTGTAGTTCATTTAAATGGATAATCATTAATAATAGTCAAGTTTGTAGTCATGTTAATTAGATTTTCTAGATATATAGAGATATCTTTCAGTTAGATAGGCATTCTTCATATCTTTCAAAGACTGCAGAATATGACATTTTAAATGTTTTAATAACTTAGGACTTTTCATGACAACGAGACACTCTGCTCCTGGCATCACCAATCTACTTCAAGAGGAAGATGGGCATCGAAGAGGAACCTTATGGAGTTTGATAGCCATTTGGGCAAGAAACTGCTCTTGCCTGGACTACTGCATAAACTGGACACAGAGAACCCACAGAGAGAGGACTGCTGAACTTGCCTAAAGGTGAGATGATCTTTCGGGGTTCCTGATTCATGAAAGAGTCTGCAAGACATTCTTCAGGACAAGCAGATAGTGACTGCCTTTGAAATTTCCTGCTTTGTGGAAATGTCTGCTGGAAACTATGGGCCTGTAGGCCGAAGATGGATGCCCCAACGGTACAGAGGAACTTTGGGTGACTGTCCAGGCAGCGAGATGTTTCTGTCATTTCTAGAGCTTTGGATTTCTTGTTTGCTTAGGTAATATTGTATCTTTCTGGACTCTTTGATGTAGTTAAGAATAGTTAGCTATAGTTATAGTTTTCCTTAGTTATGATATAGATTATTGTAATTTTTACTTGATAACTGTTTTGTTATATGTAATTTTGCTATGTTAAGTTAAAGCCTTTCTTTTTTGTTTAAACAGAAAAAGGGGAAATGATGTGGGAGTGATTTCTTATTAATAAAGAAACTGCCTAGTCCCCTTGATAGGCCAACCCTTAGGTGGGTGGAGTGAACAGAAGAGAATTCTGGGAGAAAGAAGCTTAGTCGAAGAGTCGCCATGATTCTCCCACTCCAGACAGATGCAGGTTAAGATCCTCCCTGGTAAGCCAGCTCGTGGGCTACATAGAATATTAGAAATGGGTTAGAACAATATGTAAGAGCTAGCCAATAAGAGGCTACAGATAACGGGCCAGGCAGTGTCTGAAAGAATACAGTTTCCGTGTAATTATTTCTGGGCATAAGCCTGCCATACAGGCGGCCGGGTGCCGGGGACGCAGCCCTGCCACCACTCCTATTTCAACATCAAAGCAGCAAATCCCAAAGAAGGGAAAACACACAAATTCACATCACCAACAACGAAAACAGACATAGCCTCACAGTAAAGGGTAAAATATCTAATCAAATGAACCTAAGAAACAACCTGGTGTAGCTATTCTAATACCCGACAAAATAGACTTCAAACTAAAATCAATCAAAAGAGACAAAGTGTACATTTCATATTAGTCACAGGAAAAATCCATCAAAAGAAACTTTCAATATTGGACACCTAGGGCCCAAATACAAAAGCACCCTCATATGTAAAAGAAGCACTTCTAAAGCTCAAATCATACATTAAAGCCCCACAGACTAATAGTGGGAGACTTCAACACACTCCCCTCTCACCACTGGACAGGTCAGTCAGACAAAAAATGAACAGAGAAATAAGGGAACTAACAGATTTTATGACTCAAATGGACTTAACAAACACCTAAAGCATATTCCATCCAAATATGAAGGAATATATACATTCTTTTCAGTACGGAACCCTTCTGAAAAACTGACCACATACGTGGTAACAAAACAAACCTCAACAAATACAGAAAAACTGGAATAATGCCAAGTATCTTATCAGACCACTGAAAGACCCCAGCTGAGCTGCTGTAATGCGATTTTGCAAGGCTTTCACACAAACAAGTGTAAGTTCAAGGTAAAGTCGGTACTTCTATGCTGCCAAACAGGATATCTATGGTCAGACACCAGGCCTAGGAGGGGAACGAACAGTTCTGGGAAAAACTACATGTGCCCTAGATAGAACCAAGTTAGCTATTATCAGATCTTCATGTCCCCGAGGAGCTTGTCCCCAAATGAACCCATTGCCTCATTCGAACTGACCAATGGGATCCCTGTAACAATGCTTCTGCTTCTGTATGCCTGCTCCACCCGCCCATTTCCATATAAAAGACCCCTGCCCAGCCTGAGGGCGCACAAGTCTTCCAAACAGACTTTGGCGCCTGCAGGTACCTGTGCACCGCTCAATAAATAACCTCTTGCCGTTGCAGCCAGTGGTCTCGGACTGTTCCTTGGGTTTAGAGGTCTCCTCTTGAGGGAAGGACCATTCTGAGGGTCTTTCAACTACTATGGCTTAAAACTAGAATTCAAAAGCAATACTAATTCCAGAAAGCCCACAAACACATAGAAATTTAACAATGCTCACCTGAATTATCAATGGGTAAAAGAAGAAATAAAGGGAGAAATTAAAGACTTCTTAAAATTCAATGAAATTGACCAAAAAACATACCCAAATTTATGGGAAACAGTGAAAGCAGTGTTAAGAAGAAAGCTATTAAATTCCTACATAAAGAAGCTGGAAAAATCCCACACTAGTGAATTAACAGAACATTTGAAAACTTTAGAACAAACAGGAGAAAACTCACCCATGAGAATTAACAGGAAATAATCAAATTGATAGCTGACATCAACAAGTAGAAACAAAGAAACAATACAAAGAATCAATAAGACAAAGAGTTGGTTCTTTGAGAAAAATCAACAAAATAGACAAACCTTCATCCAAACTAACCAAAAGGCAGAGAGAGAATATCCAAATTAACAAAATGAGAAACGGAGGACATAACAACATACATGGAGGAAATCCAGGTCACATTTCAAAAACCTGTACTCCACAAAATTGAAAAACTTAAAAGGAAATGGACAAGTTTCTGGATAAATATCACTTACCAAAATTAAATCAAGACCAGATAAACAAATTACACAGACCTACAACTGCTGAAAAAATAGAAGCAGTCATCGAAAGTCTCCCAAACAAAAAAAGCCAGGAGCGGATGGTTTCAGCTCAGAATTACACAAGATTTAAAGAACTAATACCAATACTCCTCAAATTGTTCAATACAAAAAAAAACAAAAGAAATATTGCTGAATTATTTTTATGAGGCTACAATTACCCAATCCACATAAAGAAAAACCACACTTAAAAAAAAAAAAAAAAAGAATTACAAACCAATCTCATTCATGAACACTGATGCAAAAATACTAAACAAAATACTGGCAAATCAAATCCAAGAACACAACAGAACCATCATCCACCATGATAAAGTTGGCTTCATTCCAGAGATGCAGGGATGGATGGTTCCCTGTATGAAAGTCTGTCAACGTAATCCACCATAAAAACAAACTAAAATATAAAACCACATCTCATTAGATGTTGAAAAAAGTTTTCAACAACATTCCTTCATGATAAATGTCTTGGAAAGAGCAGGGATACAAGGAACAAACCTAAATAAATACAGCACGCCAACAGCCAGCCCTAACCCTAACTATAAAGAAACTCAAAGAGATCCTACTGAAATCAGGAACAAGACAAGGTTATACACTCTCTCCATATCTATTCAATATAGTTCTAGAGGTCTTAGCTACAGCAATAAGACAACAAAAGGAGATCATAGGATACAAATTGCAAAAGAAGAAGTCAAACTCTCACTCTTTGCTGATGATATGATAGTTTACATAAGTGACCCCAAAAATTCTACCAACGATCTTCTACAACACATAAAACTCAGCAAGGTAGCAGGATACAAGATTAACTCAAAAACAATCAGTAGCCCTCCTGTACTCGGATGATAAAAAGCTGGGGAAGAAATAAAAGAATCAACACTCTTCACAAATAGTCACAAACAGCATAAACTACCTTGAAATAACTAACCAAACAAGTGAAAGACTTGTATGAAAAGAACTTTAAGGCCGGGCGGTAGTGGCGCACGCCTTTAATCCCAGTACTCGGGAGGCAGAGGCAGGCGGTTATCTGGGAGTTAGAGGCAAGCCTGGTCTACAAGAGCTAGTTCCGGGACAGGCACCAAAGCTACAGAGAAACTTTGTCTCGAAAAACCAAAAAAAAAAAAAAAAAAAAAAAGAAAAAAAAAGAAAAAAAAAAGGAAAGAAAAGAACTTTAAAGCTTTGAAGAAAGAAACTGAAGACACTAGAAAGTGGAAGGTATCCCACACTCTTGGGTAGGCAGAATTAACATAGTAAAAATGCAATTTTACCAAAAGCAATATACAGTGCAATGCCCATCAAAATCTCAGCAAAATTCTTCACAGACCCTGAAAGCAATGTACTCAACTTCAAATGAAAAAGCAAAAAACCTAGGATAGCCAAAACAATCCTATACAATATAAGAACTTCCAGAGGCATCACAATCCCTGACTTCAAGCTCTACTACAGAGTTAGAACACTGAAAACAGCCTGGTTTTGGCATAAAAACAGACAGGAGGACCAATGGAACCAAACTGAAGACACGGATATTAATCCTTTGAAATATAACACCTGATTTAGAAAAAGAAGCAAAAAATATCAAATGGAAAATAGAAAACATATTTAACAAATGGACTGGCATAACTGAGTATTAACATGTAGAAGAATGAAGATAGATCCATATCCATCACCATGCACAAAACTCAAGTCCAAATGGATCAAAGACCTCAGCATAAAGCCAGCCACACTGACCTTTATAGAAGAGAAAGTGGCAAGTACACTTGAATGCATTGGCACAGGGAACCACTTCCTAAATACAACCCCAGCAGTACAGACACTGAGAGAAACAATTAATAAATGGGACCTCCTGAAACTGAAAAGCTTCTGTAAAGCAAAGGACACAGTTAACAAGACAAAACAACAGCCTACAGACAGGAAAAGATCTTCACTATCCCTACATCAGACAGGGGTCTGATCTTCAAAATATACTAGAACTCAAGAAATTGGTCATCAAAAGATCACATCATCCAATAAAAAAAAAAAAATGGAGTAGAGACCTAAACAGAGAACTCTCAAAAGAGGAATCTAAAATGGCTGAAAGACACTTAAGGAAATGTTCAACATCCTTAGTCATCAGAGAAATGCAAATCAAAACAACTCTGAGATTCCATCTTACACTTGTAAAAATGGCCAAGAACAAAAGCACTGATGACAACTTATACTGGAGAGGCTGTGCGGTAAAGGGAACACTTCCACATTGCTAGTATGAATGCAAGCTGGTACCGCCCCTTTCAATATTAGTGTGGCAATTTCTCAGAAAATTAAGAAACAGCCTCCCTCAAAACCCAGTAGTACCACTTTTGGGTATATATCACAAGGGATGCTCAATCATGCCACAAAGACATGTACTCAACTATGTTCATAGCAGCATTATTTGTCATAAATAGAATCTGGAAACAACCTAAATGCACCTCGACTGACGAATGGATAAGGAAAATGTGGTACATTTACACAATGGAGCACTACACCACAGAAAAAAAAAATTATGACATCTTGAAGTTTGCAGGTAAATTGATGGAGCTAGAAAACATCATTTTAAGTGAGGCAATTCAGATGCAGAAAGACAATTATCATATGGACTCACCCATATGTGGTCTTAAAATATAAAGCGAAGAAAACCAGCCTACAAATCATAAATCCAGTGAACCTAGACAACAACGAGGACCCTAAGAGAGACATACATAGATTGCAGAAAAAGAGAAGATCTGCTGAGTTAATTAGGAACATGGGTACCTTAAGAGAGGGTTTGAAAAAAAAAGAAAAAAAAAAGAGAGGGTTTGATAGGGAATGGAGAGGCAAGGAGGGGAGCAGAGAAAAATGTAGAGCTCAATAAAAATCAGTAAAAAATATATATAAACATGCCAGTAGTATTCACAATATCAAACAACTTCACTTTTTAGAATATCACTTCATTTCTTTCCTTCAGATGGCTCCACCTATATATAAAATGGTTCTAATATATTGGTTTCTGTCATTTTAATGAGAGTATCTTCTACTGTATCCTTCTATAATTTATACACATTTAATTTCGGTTTGGGGCCTATGAAACTACAACTGTTAAAATGCTGAACAGACATCCTACAGTATATACTATGAATTTCTCCAGGGTATAGCTGGCATTAACAGCAACTGGGATGTAGAATATAATTATTCACATTTTAATGAAAATTATTAAACAAATACTTTATCTTCAGGGCCTAGTAAAAGTTATTGCCAAAAAAGTAATAATGATTTTAAACAAGAAATCTTGTATAGCTAAAGTCAATGGCAACTAGAATATTTGTACACTAATACTGTAACAGGGTTCTAACTTTTGATTAGTCAATTTTCTAACCAAATACACAGAAAGAGAATACTTAATACTTAAACAATTCCATCAATACAAATGCAAATACATATTACAGAGTATGTACAAAATAATATTTCTTATTATTTTATTATGGTTGAGCAGTTAGGTATTTTCTCCTCCTCATCCCACCCTTCTTTGTATTTATGTAAGATATTTTACCATAAACATTAAAATTTCCAGAAAAGACTAAAGTCAAAGAACTAAGCAGAATTAAAATGGTTACAAGTGCGTACGCATGACAGAAATTATTATATAAACCACTTATAAGTTCTAATTAGAAGAAAAAGGAACTATCCAATGATCCATGTTTTTTTCCAAAGGCACATAAAAGCAAAGAAGACCAAATTAAATAATAGCAATATTTTATTATTTGAACTTTTACCTTAAAACAATCAAAAAGATGATCAAGTTGTTCAGGAGAAAAATCCCAAGCTAATTTTGCTAGTAGGTCATGTACATTCTTCACAATGGCTTCATGCTTTCCTGCCTTCAAAGAAAGAAAACAAAAAAGGTAAAAGTAAATATAAACCACTGTATTATGACTTTGATAACCCTTAGTTACCTTCTCACCTGAAAGTGTAAGAATAACCCTTAACATAAAACAATTTCCACTGAAACTAAAGTCACTTAGTTTTCCCACTTAAAGTACTTAATTAAAAAGAAATTATTAATTTAACTTATTGAATTAATTAAAGAATTAAAAATTAAAACACCAATAATATTAAGGAAAAAAACTTAGTCTATAAAATATAGTAAACTTTCAAAATTAGAAACCCAAGTAGGTTCTCTGCTCCTCCCTGTTCTAGAGAGCTTCTTTTCATGCAGTACCAGCCTCATTCCAGAGACACAATGGTGAAGGTCGGAGGGAACGAATTTGGCCATATTGGATGCCTGGTTACCAGGGTTGCCTCCACTTCTGGCAAAGTGGACGTTGTTGTCATCAATAACCCTTTCATCGACCTCAACTACATGGTCTACATGTTCCAGTATGACTACACCCATGGCAAGTTCAAAGGCGCAGTTAAGGCTGAGAATGGGAAGCTCATCATCAACAGGAAGGCCAGCACTGTCTTCCAGGAGGGAGATCCTGCCAACATCAAATGGGGCGTTGCCGGTGCCGAGTATGTTGTGGAGTCAACTGGTGTCTTCACCCCATGGAGAAAGCTGGGGCCCACATGACAGGGGGTGCCAAACAGGTCATCATCTCCTCCTTCAGTGAATGCCCCCATGTTTGTGATGGGCGTGAACTATGACATGTATGACAATTCCCTCAAGATTGTCAGCAATGCTTCCTGCACCACCAACTGCTTAGCTCCCATGGCCAAGGTCATCCATGACAACTTTGGCATCGTGGAGGGACTCATGACCACAGTCCATGCCATCACAGCCATGCAGAAGACTGTGAATGGCCCCTCTAGCAAGATGTGGTGAGATGGCCATGGCGCTGCCCAGAGCATCATCCCTGCATCCACTGGCGCTGCCAAGGCTGTGGGCAAAGTCATCCCAGAGCTGAACTGGAAGCTCATGGGCATGGCCTTCCATGTTCCTACCACCAATGTGTCCGTTGTGGATCTGACATGCCGCCTGGAACAAGCTGCCAAGTATGATGACATCAAGAAGGTGGTGAAAAGGCATCTGGGGGCCCACTAAAGGGCATCCTGGGCTACGCTGAAGGCCAGGTTGTCTCCCGTGACTTTAACAGTGACTCCCACTCTTCCACCTTCGATGCTGGGGCTGGCATTGCTCTCAACGACAACTTTGTAAAGCTCATTTCCTGGTACCACAATGAATTTGGCTACAGCAACAGGGTGGTGGACCTCATGGCCTACATGGCCTCCAAGGAGTAAGAAGCCTGCCCTGGACCCCCATCCCAGCAAGGACACAGCAAAAGAGAGGCCCTCGGCTGCTGAGCAGTCTCTATCCTAACTCAACCCTTGACACTGAGCATCTTCCTCACAGTTTCCATCCCAGACCCCCAGAATAGCAGGAGGAGCTTAGGAAGCCCTATCCTCTTGAATACCATCAATAAAGTTAACTACACCTGTCAAAGAAAATAAAAAAGAAACCCAAGTATTCAGAAAAAAAAATCAACAATGCTCAAACAGGCTCCATCCTATAGATGCAGGGATAATTCAAAATATATAAAGATGCAGGGATAATTCAAAATATATAAATAAACATAAAGGCCCAGTAATAGTGGTGTACACCGTTAATTCCAGCACTGGGGAGGCAGAGGCAGGCAGATCTCTGAGTTCAGTGTAGGGGAAGCCCAGTGCGTTAAGCCCTCCCCACCTGTCTCGGCTGAGTTTCCCAGCATTCGAGCTTGGTTGGCAGCAGTACAGCCCTGGCTGAACAAGCACAACCCTGCTGCGGTTCTAGCCAGCTGTTACCGCCAGCACCGCAGTCGCGAAAGTAAGGCAGGCGGACCACAGGGCACGTGACTCGATCCGAGCCAGCGCCCCCATCACTCTAACCTCTCAGGCAGCGCCATCCATGCTCCCACTGCTATTTACAGTCATACTCTAATTCACACAGCACACAGTCTGTGGTTTAACTTCCAGTTTTGAGCCAGACCTCTTCAAAACACTCAGAGGCTAGTTACAATTTTCTTAGGCCAAATGTTATTATGGAAATTTTACCATCATTTGCTTTCACAGGACCCCCTAAGAAGAACGTCGCCCCCATGTCAGCTTAAAGCCTTCTTAGAGGACTATGTCCCCTCTCCCAACAGAGTTTGCTCTCAGGTTTAGGGACATCATTTAGTGGTTGATATAGGGTTGAGGGGATGGGGAAGGGTACTTTGATGAAAAAAAGAAAGGGGGGATTAACTAGTTGATGGGATGATTGGTACTGATCCTTGTATATTGATATATTGAATATTAAATGTGAGTATGCTTCTACCTCTATTTATTGTATAGGAGTATGTTTATACCTGTTTATATTGTATTAATATATTTACCATATTGCAATGTACATTTCTACCTCTGATATTATTTATGTAATGACATTGTTTACAGCTGGAGATCATTGTCCTCATATATTGCACATTTGTTTATTCTCTTAGTCTTTAAGCTAGATAGGTATTGAAAATTATATGTTTGTCATATTTATATTAGGATAATCAGCTTTTTTAGATACATAGAGATTATATTTAGTATAGATAGTATAATCTTCAACCTCTTTGAAGAGCTGTAGAAAATGGCCTTTAATCTAACCTAGAATTCCATGCCAACGAGACACACTCACTCCTGGCAACACCGCTCTACTCCCTAGAGAATGTTGAGCACCAAAGACACTCCACTGGGAGCTTGTCTTCTTGGCACAACTGGCCTTCAGGCAATAGAAAAGCCCATACCTCAACTACTGACAAAGATACAAAATATCCATAAGTGGATAAAACAGGATTGTCTTATCTTGCTTGCCAAGACAGGGTAGGATAGTTCTAAAAAAGTTCCTTGCCTTTGATAATGGTCTGGCAGTTATGTTAGGCCTTAGCCAAAGCTCGTTGACTCAACACTGCTAACGAGACTTTGGGTGATTGCCCAGGTAGTCAGTTGTCTCTGTCATTTGTTCCATTTTGGAAATTTCTCATTTGTTCTTCCTGGTTGCTTAAGTAATATTACTTTCCTTCTCAGATCTTTGACGGAGTTGAAGATTAGATAATTGCAATTACTCTCTACATTATTTAGACTCCTTGAAATAGAATGTTTAGTAAAACTTTTGTTATAGGTTTCTTGCTCAATATTGTTTGTTATTTGTAATTTTATATTTATTATTTGTTCCTATTGTATATAGTTGTATTTGGTTTGGTTCTGTCTTATTTAGACAAAAGGGGGAGATGTAGGGGAAGCCAAGCCAATCACCTTGCTTGAAGGGCGGGATCCCCTTAGGCTAATATTTACTTATAAATTTTGTGGGTGTACTCCCCGTCTTCCCTTCTGTTTCCTGCTCTTTGTTGGAACCTTGGTTTTGTAAGCTATCCCCTTCTTCCCCTTAATAAAGCTGATATTAAAGCTAGCCTGATTATTCCTATTTGCCGGTCGTTTACGCCCCATCAGTTCAGAGCCAGTATTATCTACAGAGAAAGTCCAGGACAGGCTCCAAAGCACACTGTCTTGAAAACTATTTCAAGAAACTGTCTCAAAAAAATAAATAAATAAATAAATAAAATGAAAGAAAAAACACATAATCAAATCGTTAGATTAAGAAATAGTCTCTGGCAAAATCCAAAATATCTTCATGATAAAAATCCTAGAGGGATTAGGGATATCTCAACATAAAGGCAGTTTCCGGAAAGATTATAGCCAACAGCATCTTGAATGGAGAGAAAAGAAACTCTAGACTTCACTAGAATGAGGAACAAGACAAGGTTGTCTACTCTCCATATCTATTCAAGATTTGATGTCTTAGCTAGAGTAATAAGACAACAGGAGATCAAAGGGTTAAAAATTGAAAAGGAAGAAGTTAAAATATATTTATTTACAAATAATATGGTAACATACACAAGTTACTGAAGACTAATTCCACCAGGACATTTCTATAGCTGATAACACTTTCAGCAAAGGATCTGCACACAAAACAGCAAAGGATCTGCACACAAAATTAACTCACAACTATCAGGAGCCTTCCTATATACAAATGACAAGCAGTCTGAGAAAGAAATTAGGGGAAAAAAAAAAAACACCTTTTTATAGAAGCTTCAAATATAAATAACCTGGGTATTTTGAACTAAGCAAATAAAAGACCTGTATGAAAACTTAAAGTCATGAGGAAATAAACTGAAGACACCAGTACACGGAAAAACCTGTCTTTGCTCATGGATCAGTAGGATAAAATAGTAAAAATGGCCATGCTACTAAAAGCTATCTACAGAACCAACGCCACTTTCATCAAAATCCCAACACAATTCTTAACAAATCTTGAAAGGTCAGTCAAACTGTAGAAGACTGAAAATAGATTTATAATTATCACCCTGGAAAAAAAAAAAAAAAACACTTCAAATAGATGAAAGACCCCAACATAAAACCACTTACACTGAACCACATAGAAGAGAAAATGAGAACAGTCTTGAACTCACTGACATAGAAGTAGACAAGAATAGTACAGGCAGTAAGATCAATAACTAAGGGACTGGAGAGATGGCTCAGAGGTTAAGAGCATTGCCTGCTCTTCCAAAGGTCCTGAGTTCAATTCCCAGCAACCACATGGTGGCTCACAGCTAACTGTAATGGGGTCTGGTGCCCTCTTCTGGCCTGCAGACAGAATATTGTATACATAATAAATAAATAAATATTTTAAAAGATCAATAACTAATAAGTAGGATCTCATGAGTTGAAGATATTTCCGCAAGGCAAAGGACACATTATTCAAAGTGGCAGCCTACAGAATGGGAAAAGATGTTTCAGCAACTCCAATCCAACAGAGACCTAATATCCAAAATAAATAAAGAACTCAAGAAACTATCAAGGAAACCAACAAACAATGGGTACAGATATAAACAGAGAATTCTAAATAGAGGAAATTCAGTGACTGAGGATACTTAAATGGCCAACATCTTTTAGCAATGAGGGAAATACCAATCAAAACAATTCTGACAGTTCATTTTACAGCTGACAGAATGCCTTGTGACAAGTGACAGCTCATGCTGAATAACAGAAGTGACAGTTCATCCTACGGAGAAGGTAGACTGCCTAAAAGATATGATAGGTCAATGGTGGCACAAAGCTTGTGGGAGTAACCAACCAATATAACGACTTAATGTCTACTTCACAGAAACCATACCCTACCCTACCTGTTTTTTTTAATATTTATTTATTATGTATACAATATTCTGTCTATGTGTATGCCTGCAGGCCAGAAGAAGGCACCAGACCACATTACAGATGGTTGTAAGCCACCATGTGGTTGCTGGGAATTGAACTCAGGACATTTGGAAGAGCAGGCAATGCTCTTAACCTCTGAGCCATCTCTCCAGCCCCCCTACCCTGTGTTTAAAAGCTCCTAAGACTAGATAGTCCAGAGGCCTAGGGCAAAACCAAGTAAGACTGGGTCTATTAAAAAATAGTGATAAAATGACTCCTGATGATATTACATTACAGATCAGTGCCTTCTTTACTCAATCATCAGAAGAGAAACTTTCCCCTGCAGCAGATGGGAACAAATACAGAGAGGCCTGTCATCAAACAGTAGGCAGAAAGTGAGTGATCTTAGAACACTCAGCCCTAAATGGATGTCTCCATCAAATTCTCCCAACTCATAGTCCAGGGAACCCCATGGAAAAGGAGGCACAAAAGAGCCAGAACGAGAATAAAGGCCTCTAAATCAACTGAGCAAAGAGACTGAAGCAACATGTACAGGGCCTACATCAGGTACTCTATGAATATATTATGACTTACAGGTTAAATGTTTTTATGGAATTACTGAATGTGCAAAGTAGTGGTTCTCTGATTCTTGTGCCTTCTCTTGGGCTCTTCCTACTGTTGAGTTGCCTTGATCAGACTCAATGTGGTTGCTTTTGTTTTATCTTGCATTTTACACTGTTATAAAAGAATTAATGAATGAATGAAACCTAGACATTCTAATACCTACAGGGATTAATAACTACTCCAGGAGAGGCCTAAAGATAACAGTAGTTGAACAATGAATAATAGATTCTGGGCGGTGGTGGCACATGCCTTTAATTCCAGCACTTGAGAGGCAGAGGCGGGTGGATCTCTGGGAGTTCAAAGCCAGCATTGTCTACAAGGTTAGTTCCAGGAACCAAAAAGAAAAAAAAATAGATTCCACAATTTTTCGTGTGCTTTTATTTAGCTAAAGTTTGAGGTTTGTTTTTGTACTTTGTTTCCTGGGTTTGTTATTATACTTCCTTCCTTTTGTTTGAGAAAGAACTTAAAATATGGGTGGATAGACAGGGAGGAAGAAATGATCTGGAAAGACTTGGGTAGAATCAAATTATAATTAAACTTAAGTTGTTTTAAATAATTAAAAATTTTAAATCATATTTAAGACATATGAAATTCTGCCTTAATAGTCATATGTTTAGAAACAACTATTGGTGTCAATCAAGTCAGCATATTCATTATCTCACAGTCTTTTAGTCTGAGTGCCTAAATGTTATATTATCCAATTTCTCTCTCTCTCTGTCCGTTTGTTTTGAGATAAGAGTTTCTCTCTGTTGTCCTGGCTGTCCTGGAACTCACTCTGTACGCCAAGATAGCCTTAAATCCAGATATCTGCCTGCCCCTATCTCCCAAGTTATGGGATTAAATGTGTGTGCCACCACCACCAGCTTATTATCTACTTGGTACTATATACTTGTATGTTACTATTATAATTGTTATGCTGTGTATTTTTATTTAATGTTTCATATGTGTCTGTGATAATATATATATATATATATATATATATAAAATTTAGAGAAATAATGAATAAAGTCCTTTGCTCTGTTAAAAAAAGAAAGGAACCTAAATGTTTAATGAAGGAAAGATAAAATATTTTGTCTGAACAAAAAACTTGGTAGCATCTCTATAGTTGTTCCTTGCTGTCAGTTTCAGTAATTCTTCTGAGATCATCTCCTTTTGTTTTCCTGGTGACCCACTATCTACTAGGGACCCTAGAGGTGCCACACTTCTCTGGAACCTAGGTAGTCTAACTGTGCACACCTTACCCTCTTTCATTCTGGTTTCTGGAAAGTACTCTTAGACTTTCTGCTACCTGCCCATCTCAGTTCCTCCTCAACCTCTACCACTTCCATATTCTTTGTACTCATTCACATCCTTAATAGTAATCCTAGTCCTGCTTCTGACTTGAAGACCTTGGAAGAACTCCAGGATTGGTTGCCGTTGGAAGTACGATAGCTTATCACCCAACCCTATCACTACAGCAACTTGGACGTGGTTGGGGTCTAAACCCCAACTCTAATCAGGTTTCAGAACTGAACTGTAAAAACTGAGATCCAAGCATCATTCTTCTGGCCAATCAACTGTCAGATTGGTGTAATAGATTCAACAAAGCTCTATTCCAATAAACACCATAACTACAGATAAGCAGAGTCAGTGTAAACACAGCATGAATAACAAAGACAATATGGCTTCTCCTAGAACACAGCAGCACTACTGTTTGAGGTCTGAAAAAGTAATTTATTGGAAGCACTTTTTTAGGATTTCAAAATAGCATTTATAAACAAGATAAAAAACTTAAAAAGATGAAAAACAAAGTTGAATGAAATAAAAATTCAAGACATGAAAGTATAGCTGATGAAAAAATAGAACTGGTTAAAAAAAAAGGTGAACCAAAATAAAGTTTAAAATCAAAATCTTAGCATGTAAGCTCAGAGGGTAAGACACATCAGTAGCATAAAAGAAAGACTTTCAGGGCTCAAGATACAATAACCAAGGAAGTGAAAGATCTATTTGACAAGAACTTTAAGACATTGAAGAAAGAATTTTAAGAGGATACCAGAAAATGGCAGGTTCTCCCTTGTGCTTGGATTGGGAGGATCAACATAGTAAAAATGGCAATTCTACCAAAGGCAATGTATAGATTCAATGCAATCCCCATCAAGGTCCCATCAAAATTCTTCACAGACCTTGAAAGGACAATAATCAATTTTAAATGGTGTAGGGATAAGTCCCACCCCTTAGGGGGCGTGTTTGCCTCAGGCTAAAGTTTGCCTATAAATTTGGCGAGCATGCACCCAGTCCTCGCTTCTGCTTTCCTGGTCTCTGCGGGAACGGTGGTTCTCTAAGTCTATTCCTCCATTAAAGCTGTCTATATTTTGACAATCTGTCTGCATTCGCTTACGCCGTTACAGTTTGACGTCCAACGTCGGGCTATTTTGCCCCAGACTCAAGCGCGTAGCCTGCTAGCTAAAACAGCACGCTCCCGGGTGTCGTTTTCTTAGTTCGTGACTTGGGCCCCAGGGCTAAGTCCAAGATACACTCGGCCTTCAGACCCATAATATCCAGAGAGGCAGGCGGATCTCTGTGAGTTCGAGGCCGGCCAGGCGGTGGTGGCATACGCCTTTAATCCCAGCACTTGGAAGGCAGAGAAAAGCGGATCTCTGTGAGTTCGAGGCCAACCTGGTCTACAAGAGCTAGTTCCAAGACAGGCTCCAAAACCACAGAGACCACCACCGGCAGGAACCAGTCATTGCAGGTAAAAGAAAAAATTTTCTTTTATAATTAAAATGTCTGAACACGTTACCATTCAAGAATTTAACAGTTTTTTTAATTGTACCATGTGGGAGATTTTACAAGAGGTGTCTATCACCCCACCTCTATGGATCTTTCTGGGATTCGTAGTTTTCCTTGGCACTATATGGTTTGATAATAGAAATATGATAAAGTCTTTACGAGCAGAGGTTGCACACTTAAAAACAATTGAGAATGACAACAATCTTCTCAAGAATCAGTTTGAAGTTCTCCAGGAGGAAAACAGACCTTTGTTTAACATGACTCGATCAACTGAGCAAAATTTAAAAAAGGTACAGGCTGATATTGAGGAGAAATTCGTTACTATGTAAGAGAGAATAGCTGATTTGGATTGTAAGCTCCAGTCCCTTTCTGTAGGAAATGAAACATTACAGGCTGATATTAAGGAGAAATTCATTACTATAGAAGAGGGAACAGCTGATTTGGATCGTAAGCTCCAGTCCCTTTCTGTAGGAACTGAAATATTAGTGGCTGATATTAAGGAGAAACTCATTACTATGGAAGAGGGAACAGCTGATTTGGGTTGTAAGCTTCAGTCCCTTTCTGTAGGAACTGAAACATTAACTGAGAGAATCAAAACTGCTGAATGTGATAATCGGATTTTGTCTAAAGCTTATGACAGATTGGCAGAAAGATTGTCAATACAAGAAGGCACGGTTTATGCCATAAAAATTATGTCCAAAGATGAGAGGTTATCTCTAATGGACAAACTTCATACTTCAGAATCCTCAATGAAGTCTTTGGAACATAATTCTGGACAGGAGATTCAGACATCGCAGAAGGCAATGGTGAATAGAATTGAAAAGATTGAGGAATTTCTAAATTCTGATGAAGAAGAGCAAAGGGTAGAAAGGCAAATTTTAACTACATCTGTGGGTAAATCTCTCCGGGACAATTTCCACAAAGCTCTACCTACAGCTCTACCTGCCTTTCCAGTAATAACAACAGAGAAGGTGATTGGTTCCAGAAACCCTAGGGTCATCAAGGAAGATGCATGGGAGCCTGTCCGTATGAATGACCTCAAAGAAATTAAACAGGCTGTCATGACCTTTGGGATGCACGCCTCTTTTGTTAAAGAGATGCTAAAATCTTGGGCATCCACAAGCAGAGCAACTCCCTTGGACTGGCTCCAGCTGAGCGGCAGTACTTGAGAGTGGACCGCAATTGAAATGGAAATGCTTATTCAGGCAAGAGGCTAGACTTTTAGAACAGCAGGAAAAAGCGAAGGGAATTGACATTTCCCTAGATAAAATTCTAGGTGAAGGGCTCTTTTCTGACCCTCAGGAACAAGCTAATTTGGATGAAAACACACTTTCCATGTGTACTACAGCAGCCTTAATGGCTTGGGAAAGGGTACAAGACCCAGGACAGAGAATGGAATCATTTGTCACAGTTAAACAGGGTCAGAGAGAACCCTTTAGTGACTTTTTACAAAGACTAACTAAAGCTGTACAAATACGGATATCTGACCCAGAAGCAAGATGTATAATGATTGAGTCTTTGGCTTATGAAAATGCAAATGTGGAATGCAAAAGGATTTTGGGGCCTTTAAAGCTCAGATCAGCGCCCTTGGAAAGAATGGGTCTTGCATACAGTGAATGTTGATACATTTGATTATGGCACTGAAGCATGGGTAGAAGAAGCAATTTCCAATGGTAAAAAGAGGCACCAGAATACCAGATGTTTTAATTGTGGCAAAATGGGTCATAAGAAAAGGAATTGTAGACAACGGATTTTCAGAAATAATAATAATGCATCTTCTAGAAATAACAGAAATAGAAGGACTCAGCCTTCAGGTTTATGTAGAAGATGTGGAAAAGGCAGACATTGGACGAATGAGTGCAGGTCTACAAGAGATAGACAAGGCAACCTGATACAGACAGGAAACGTGAGAGGGGGGCCTCACAGGCCCCCGTGGCAAACATGGTTCAGTCATTTCCAGTCTCTGCAGAGAATGTACCTCAGCAGGACAATTAGGAAGACCCATGCCTACCGTTACAAGCAATAATGATCAGAAAGATGAGTTACATGTGTTTTGGCAAACTTCTATAAATGATCAAAGACCTAAGCTGAGAGTGTGTGTAAATGGCATTTTTATTACTGGCCTGCTGGACACAGGTGCTGATGTGAGTATCATTTCCCCAGAATCTTGGCATCCGTATTGGCCTCTTCAGAATGTAAATGATCAGCTCCTGGGAATTGGAACCCTATCTCGAGTAAGACAGAGCACGAGATGGGTTGAATGTATAGGGCCAGAGGGACAAATAGGAAAATTAAGGCCATATGTAGCCAATATTGCAATGAATTTATGGGGTCGTGACCTATTACAACAATGGAATAACGAAATTAACATTCCTGCTACTTCTAGAGCCTATATTTCTGAGAATAATATTAAAAGATATTACAAACGAAGAAAACAAGCATTTCAGGCTGTACAAGAACAAGCAATTGATGTCCTTTCAGAGATACCAACAGCCTTGCCTCTAAAATGGTTGACTGAGAAACCAATATGGACAAAGCAGTGGCCTTTAGCTGAGGAAAAGTTACAGGCTTCAAACATGGATACCTTGAACAGACTGTTTGAAGAAATAAAGATACTTTTACCTAAATGGGGATTGCAAATTGCTCCTGAAAAGATTCAAAAGGGAGATTCTGTTAATTATTTAGGTGATAAAATAGGTTTACAAAAAATTAAGACACAAAAGGCACAAATTAGGAGAGATCGCCTACGGACCCTTAATGACTTTCAAAGACTGTTAGGAGACATTTCCAGTCTACGACCAGCTATTGGGATAACACCTGATCTAATAATTCATTTGAACAAAACCTTAGATGGTGATAAAGATTTAAACAGTCCCAGAGAATTAACAGCTGAAGCAGAAAAGGAACTGACAATGATTGAGGAAAAATTACAACAGGCACATGTGGACAGGGTGAATCCAGAGCTCGATTGTATTCTCGTCATACTACCATCAAAAATTTCTCCTACACGAATTTTAATGCAGAGAGATGATATTATCTTGGAATGGATCTTTTTACCACATAAACCAAGTAAGAAACTGAAAACTTTTATGGAAAAAGTCTCTGAGTTAATTATAAAAGGTAAGCTGAGACTTCGTCAACTAGCAGGCATAGACCCAGCAGAAATTATAGTGCCTTTCACTGCTGATGAACTAAAGAAATTATGGGAAGATAATGAACCATGGCAAAGAGCTTGTGCTAATTTTTTGGGAGACATTAATAGTAACTATCCAAAAAGCAAGAGGCTTAACTTCATAAAGAGAACTTCTTGGATTCCTCCTCGAATCGTCCGTGATGCTCCAATAACTGGAGCCCATACATTCTATACTGATGCCAATAAAACAGGGAAGGCAGGTTACAAATCGGAAGACTTGGGTAAGGTGGAACAAAGTCCTTATGATTCTGTCCAGAAGGCAGAAATATATGCCATTCTTATGGTGCTAAGGGATTTTAAAGAACCTATTAATATAATTACTGATACACAATACGCAGAAAGTTATTTTACATATTGAAACTGCTGAATTTATACCTGATGATACAGAACTAACCTCATTGTTTATCCAGGTTCAAGATTTGATCAGGAACAGGCTTTGCCCTATGTACATAACACACATCCGATCCCATACGTGTCTGCCAGGTCCTCTAGCACAAGGTATGCAGAAATTGATCAATTATTGATTGGTGCTACAAGCCTCTGAACTTCATAAAAAAACATCATGTTAATAGCAAAGGTTTGAAGAAAGAGTTTTCTATCACATGGCAACAAGCTAAGGAGATTGTAAAGAAATGCCCTACTTGCTCTTTCTATAACCAAACACCACTGCCTGCAGGGGCTAATCCAAAGGGCACCCAAAGGAATGAAATCTGGCAGATGGATGTGTTCCACTTTGCAGGATTTGGCAAATTAAAGTATGTTCATCACACCACTGACACTTATTCAGGCTTTCAGTGGGCAACTGCTTTAAGTTCAGAAAAAGCTGACTCAGCAATCACTCATTTATTAGAAGTCATGGCTATCATGGGTATACCTACACAAATAAAGACGGATAATGGTCCTGCTATGTCTCTAGGAAAATGAAACGGTTTTTTGATTATTACAATATCAAGCATGTTACAGGTATACCATACAATCCTACAGGTCAAGCAGTCATAGAAAGATCAAATCGAACTATAAAGGATCTATTCTGTTGAATAAACAGAAAGGGGTGGAAAACACCCCCAGAAATAGGTTACATAATGCTTTGTTAACCTTGAATTTTCTTAACGCTAATGAGAAGGGAACAAGGGCTGCAGAAAGACATTGGATAATGGAAAAGTCTACTGAACTAAATCAACCAGTTTATTTCAAGGATGTGCTGACCTCACAATGAAAGCCAGAAGATGTGCTGCGTTGGGGAAGGGGTTTTGCTCTTATCTCCACAGGTGAGGAAAAATTGTGGATACTGTCAAAATTAATAAAGGTTCGGTTTGAAGAAGAGAAGCCACTTGGAAAAGATAAATAATAATTCATTCACATGGATGGCGAGCATACTGATGGTAAGGAATACAGATAGGATTTTCTTTTCTTATCTCCACAGGAAAATACTCATCTTAAAAGAAATTAAGGGACCCTGAATATTTAATTACTGATGGATGGACACATTTTGAAAGTATTAATTTTTTATATATATGTCTTATTAAACATTTCTTTATAAATATGTAGAGCTGGTTTTGAAGTTGGACTCTGGCTCAGTCCCTCTCTAATTCCAAGCCTTTTAGTAAGAGAAAAACCCAGAGTTTCTGGAGTTTCTGTCTCATGTCAAGAGCCATGATATGGGACAGAAAGAAATATGAGTTAGAAAACATCTTTGCTTTTCTTCATATCTATCATACTTTTCATTGAATATATCTATCATGCCTTTCATTGAATATATATATGTATGTCTATATATGTCTATATGATTAATGTTTAAGTTTTTCACAATGAACAAGGAATTTTTCTTGAAGTGACATTTGAAGTTTCCAGGAAGAAGATGGGGCCCCACAACAACTCTACCTGGTTGATATGACGTCATGATACTGATAGTGCTACTACAAGACCTGTTTTGGGTACCAGCTCCACAAGACGATCACAACTTGGTTAGCTGAAATGGTGCACATCTTGTACAACATTCTGGCCAGACCTCCACAAAATACTCAGAGACTATTTGCAATTTTAAAAGACATTGATCTTGAAATTTAACCATCATTTTACATTCACAGGATCCCCCAGAAAGAACGTCACCCCCATGACAGCTGGAAGTAATTCTAGAGGACGATGTGCCTTCTCCCAGTAAAGTTTGCCCCTGGGTTTAGGGACATCATTTCGGGGTTCGAAGGTTGGGGGAGGAATTTTATAAGCTCGGGGATCATTTTGAAAAAAAAAAAAAAAGAGGGACGGTGGGATAATAGACTTATAATTGTGAGTTACTGTTTTTAGACAAATATATTGGTATCGTTTCTTGTATATTGAACAAAAGTTAAATTATATTGACTATTGTATGCATGCATGTTTCTACCTGTTTAAAACATTTTTATGTATTGACATATATTGTATTGATATATATATATATATTGTATATATTTACCATATTGCAGTATACATTTCTACCTCTGATTAAGATACTTATATAATGTTTGTGTACTGATATATATTTACCATGTTGCAATGTATATTTGTACAGTGTTTATATTTGGAGGTCATTATCCTCATTTGTTACACAGTTGTTTATTGTCTTAGTCTTTAAGTTAGATAGATATTGAGAATTATATAAATTAATAGTCATCTAAGTTTGTCATTTATAATTAGACTAATCAGGTTCTTTAGATATATAGAGATTATACTCAGTATAGATAGATAATCTTCAACCTCTTTGAAGAGCTGTAGAAAATGGCCTTTAATCTAACCTAGAACTCCATGCCAACGAGACACACTCACTCCTGGCAACACCGCTCTATTCCCGAGAGAACGTTGAGCACCAAAGACACTCCACTGGGAGCTTGTCTTCTTGGCACAACTGGCCTTTGGGTTAAGAAAAGCCCATTCCTCAACCACTGACAGAGATACAGAGCATGCATCAATGGATACAACAGGACTGTCATATCCTGCCAAGACAGGGTAAGATAGTTTTGAAAAGTTCCTTGCCTTTAATAGTATGTCAGTTATGTTAGGCCTTAGCCAAAGTTGGTTGACTCAACATTGCAAATGAGACTTTGGGTGATTGCCCAGAGTCAGTTGTCTCTGTCAATTGTTACACATTTTGGATATATATCGTTTGTTAAGTAATATTTGTTCCCTTCTCAGATCTTTGATGGAGTTGAAGATTATATAATTGTAGTTACTCTCTACATTATTTAGACTCCTTGAGATAGAATGTTTAGCAAAACTTTTGATTCTCAATATTGTTTGTTATATTTATTATTTGCTATTATTGTATATAGTTGTATTTGGTTTAGTTCTGTCTTATTTAGACAAAAAGGGGAGATGTAGGGACAAGTCCCACCCCTTAGGGGGCGTGTTCGCCTCAAGCTAAAGTTGGCCTATAAATTTGGCAAGCGTCCTCCCTGCCCTCGCTTCTGGTATCCTGGTCTCCGCGGGAACGGTGGTTCTTTAAGTCTATTCCTCCATTAAAGCTGTGTATATTTTGACAATCTGTCTGCATTCGCTTACGCCGTTACAATATGGAAAAACAAAAAACCCAGGATGGCCAAAACAATCTTATACAATAAAGGAACTTCTGGAGGCATTACCATCCCTGACATCAAACTCTATTACAGAGCTACAGTACTGAAAAACAGCTTGGTATTGGCATAAAAACAGAAAAGTCGACCAATGGAATCAAATAGAAGACCTGGATTTTAACCCTCAATTCTATGAACACCTGATTTTCTATAAAGGAGCTAAAAGTTTACAATGGAAGAAAGAAAGCATCTTCAACAAATCCAGGTGCTGGCATAACTAGATGTCAACCTGTAGAAGAATGAAAATAGACCCATATTTATCACCATGCACAAAACTCAAGTCGAAATGGATCAAAGACCTCAATATCAATCTGTACACACTGAACCTGATAGAAGAGAAAGTGGGAAGTCCCCTACAACAGATGGGCACAGGCGATCGCTTCCTATGTATAGCCCCAGCAGCACAGGCATTAAGGGCAATATTGAATAAATGGGACCTCTCAAAACTGAGAAGCTTCTGTAAAGCAAAGGACACTGTCACTAAGACAAAAAAAGGCAACCCACTGACTGGGAGAAGATCTTTACCAACCCTGCAACTGACAAACATCTGATCTCAAAAAATATATAAAGAACTCAAGAAACTAGACTGTAAAAATCTAATCAACCCAATTATAAAATGGGGCACTAAGCTGAACAGAAAATTCTCAACAGAAGAAGTTCAAATGGCCAAAAGACACTTAAGGTCATGCTCAACCTCCTTACTGATCAGGGAAATGCAAATTAAAACAACTTTGAGATACCATCTTACACCTGTCAAATTGGCTAAAATCAAAAACACCAATGATAGCTTTTGCTGGAGAGGTTGTGGAGAAAGGGGTACACTCATCCATTGCTGGTGGGAATGCAAACTTGTACAACAACTTTGGAAAGCAGTGTGGCGGTTTCTCAGGAAATTCGGGATCAACCTACCCCTGGACCCAGCAATACCACTCTTGGGACTATACCCAAGAGATGCCCTATCATATGACAAAAGCATTTGTTCAACTATGTTCATAGCAGCATTATTTGTAATAGCCAGAACCTGGAAACAACCTAGATGCCCTTCAATGGAAGAATGGATGAAGAAAGTGTGGAATATATACATATTAGAGTACTACTCAGCGGTAAAAAACAATGACATCTTGACTTTTGCATGCCAATGGATGGAAATAGAAAATACTATCCTGAGTGAGGTAACCCAGACCCAAAAAGAGGAACATGGGATGTACTCACTCATAATTGGTTTCTAGCCATAAATAAAGAACATTGAGCCTATAATTTATGATCCTAGAGAAGCTAAATAAGAAGGTGAACCCAAAGAAAAACATATAGTCACCTGCCTGGATATGGGAAGTAGACAAGATTGCCGGGCAAAAACTGGGAACTTGGGGGTGGTGTGGGATGGAGGTAAGGGGAATTGGGGTGAGAAAAGTGAGAAGGGGAAGATGGAGGGAGCTTGGGGGAATGGTATGGATGGGATATAGGAAGGGTGGATATGGGAGCAGGGAAGTATATATCCTAATTAAGGGAGCCATCTTAGGGTTGGCAAGAGACTTGACTCTAGAGGGGCTCGCAGGTGTCCAGGGAAATGTCCCCAGCTAGTTCCATGGGCATCTGAGAAAAAGGAACCTGAAATAGCCCTATCCTATAGCCATACTGATGAATATCTTGCATATCACCTTAGAACCTTCATCTGGCGATGGATGGAGATAGAGACAGAGACCCACACTGGATCACCAGACTGAGCTCTTAAGGTCCCAATGAGGAGCAGATGGAGGGAGAACACGAGCAAAGATGTCAGGACCACGAGGGGTGCACCCACCCACGGAGACAGTGGGGCTGATCTATTGGGAGCTCACCAAGGCCAGCTGGACTGTGACTGAAAAAGCATGGGATAAAACCGGACTCTCTGAACATGGCGAACAATGAAGGCTGATGAGAAGCCAAGGACAATCGCACTAGGTTTCGATCCTACTGCATGGACTGGCTATGTTTGGATGCTCACCTTCCTGGACCTGGAAGAGGGGGTAGGACCTTGGGCTTCCCACAAGGCAGGGAATCCAGACTGCTCTTCATTCTTGAGAGGGACAGGGAATGGAGTGGGGGAAGGGGGAGAGTAATGGGGGGAGGGGAGTGGGAATCTGAGAGGAGGCGGAAATTTTTTTCTACAAAAAATAAAGACATAATTCAGCTAAAAACTGGATTGAAGCTTTAACGATAATTATAATATACATCCAAATTAACCAGCCTCTGTTCAAATCTAAACTTCAAATGATCATAAAACTAAACTGCAAATGATCAAAAAATGTAAGACAAGATACACTAAATCTGACAGAAGAGAAAATAAGGAATCCACTTGATCCCATTGACACAAGTCACCTATAGTGCAGGTACAAGGACCAGAATTAATTTTTTTCCCTTTAAACTTATCACTTTATTTTACAATTAGCTGAAAATGTATGTATTGTTAAACATTGTTTTGGTCAATAGTAATAACAATTAGAACCTAAGCCCCTGGGCTAAAGAAGATTTCTTAGATAAAAATATTTTTTAATTAATTTAGTTATTTAAAACTGGACTCTCTGAATGTAGCTGACAATTGGGGAAGACTGAGAAGCCAATGATAATGGCACTGGGATTTGACCACTGCATGTACTGGCTTTTTGGGATCCTATTCTATTTGGATGCATACCTTCCTAAGCCTGGATGGAGGGGGAAAGGATTGGACTTCCCACAGGGCAGGGTACCCTGCCCTCTCTTAGGACTGGAGGGGAACAAAAGGGAAGTGGGAGGAGGGGAGGAAGTGGAAATTTTGATTGATATTATTTATAAATTTTATAAAAATTAAATAGGACCAGAATTAATAACTAGGACCTAATAATGAAGGTTATTTAAAAAGCTCCTGTACAGTAAAGAACACAGTCTTTTTAGTAAAATGGCAGTATACAGGATGGGGACAAATATTTACCAATTAAACACGTGCCAGATGGTTCATATTTAGACATACAAGGAATTTAAATAATGAAACATCAGGAAAACAACCCAATTAAAATAGAGTATAAAAGTAAAGAGTTATAAAAAGATGAGGCACTAATGGTTAAAAGTCAGGTATAAACCCTTAATACGAGCAGAGCAGGTGGCCAGCATGGACTACATAACAAGTTCCCAGTCAACTAGTGCTACACAGAGAAACTGTCTAGTAAAACATAAAAAAAAAAAAAACAGTTTAAAAATAGGCCAATATTCTTAGTCATCAAGTAAGTGCAATTTAAAACAATTTTGAGACTTCATCTTACTCCAGTAAAAATGGCCAAAATTAGTAATAAAAATGAAAGCACATGTGAATGAGCATTTTGGAAAATGGGAACTTATTCATTGCTGGTCAAAGCGCAATCTGGTTCAGCCACTATGGAAATCAGTCTACAACACAATTGAGCTATATCACTTTAAGACTGTATCTTATTACAGAGATATCTGCTCATCCATGTTCATTACTGCTCAACTAGTAATAGCTAGAAACTGCAACAGCCTAGAAGTCCATCTATTGACAAAGAGATGATGAAAATATGCTAATTTACACAAAGCAATATTATTAGCTCTTATAAAAATAATTATGAGATTTACAGGTAAATGGACATGGCTAGAAAAATCATCAAAAGTAATGTAACCCTAGACCAAACTGACAAAAAAAAAATCATGTTTTCTCTTATGTAGACTTTGGCTTTTAAACTTTATACATTTGTTTTACTGAGATGTTCTACAGAAGTTTGGTACCCGCTAAGGTACCTGGGGGAAGAGAAGGGTTTCTCAAGAAGGGGAATAAGAACTGTCTCATAAGGATTAAAGGTGTTAAATAGTAACAGAGTAAACAGAGACAGAGGTAGATGAGAAGAGTAAAGCAAGGAATATGAAGATGGGCAACTAAAATAAAAACGTTATATGAAAAACTACATGAAAACCCACAACTGTAGAAGTATCCTAAAGTATATGCATAAACATGAAATGAATCTAAATAGAGTTAACATGTAATTTAAGAGAATGCCCAAACTATGCATGTATACAAACAGTTCAGGAATGGTTTTTACCCTGTTAATAAGTTGTTGGTTAAAGGAAAGAGTCACAAAGATTACCTACCCACTTTCAGAAAAACCATTCAGACTATAGCCAATGCTATTGGTTACGATACACAAAATGAGAGTAAAGCATGACTGATGGACACAACTTACTCTGCCAAGGAATATGGAGGAATTGACCAATTAGAAGGTTCACTCCTACTGACTAGAGTTCATGATGCCTATAGATACTAAACTTTATACCAGAGTATAAATGTAGTCATCAATATCACCCAGCTAAACTTGCCTATAAGGTTTACTCTGATACTTCTGGCACAATTATTATGGGAATATCTACTTTATGACAAATTAATGCTCACTTCATGAGATGCAACAACTATCTTGCACTATGAAAGGGCCAAGAATCTGAACCCAGATAGATCAGGAGCCGTAGAGAAAAATCTAGTTCTCTTCTTCTGCTAAATGAACCCAGAAATAAAATTACACCCATTAACATAGTGCTACTCCCACAAACAAGTGTACTGCTCAACCTCTTCAGAGAATTTACCTGTAATAATGAGACAATGTGCAGAGTTAAGATTTTGCAGAATTCAGTACTACATGGGATATCTCTATCTATTCCCTCGTTTCAGGGATCAGAGATCTTTACAGGATATAGAAAGAATGTAAGATCCAGAAGTGGTAGATGACTCTTGAGAAAACAATGTCTTCAAGACAAAACAAGGGCATACAAGACCCACATGTGTACAAACTAGACAAAATCTCAACCCAGAAAAAAGTGGGCACAAAGTCCCACCAACAGCCAAAAGATATTTGTAACTGACAGCTGCTGAAAAGGTAAATACAGGTTTCTCAAATGGAGTGATACTGCATCAATCAACTACACTCTTCTGCCCATGCTCAGGAATAGCTGATCAACAGAAAATTGATACCATTACTTTGTGAGTGCCTTAAAAATTTGTTGTTATATAATTTTTCTTTGTTTTAAAAGTTGTTTTTCATTTCTTTTGTTATTTTTGAGTTATAAAATGAAAATGGAAGTTGCATAGAGAAGATAAAGAGTTGGAGGTAAAAAATAAACAATATGATTATGAAAACACAGCATGAGGGAAAAATTTAAACTGCCAATTAAGAAAACCCTACAAACAACTCTGTAACTTAGATATGTAGATGTAATACTGCACAAGTTTTCTGTGAGAAAAAAAAAAAAAAAACAAAAACTAAACTATCATTAAAAAATTACACAGTATTTTCTAGCACAATAAGGTAACTTATTATTAAAAGTTCCAATCTAACATAGCAATCATAGGTTTTTGGAACTGATATAGTAATAATTTTTTTTCCAAATTTTTCACACTTCCATCTTCAAAGACTGTAAGAAAAACTTCTTCCAATTACTAAATTCTTTATACTTTTTCCATCATTAATCCTTCCAAAATTACTTCACTAGATGGTTTTGTAATATAAAATCATCTATATCCTTACTACATAAATATATGGACATCTTTTTAAAAAAGAATTCCTGACCAGATATCTAAATAAAATAGCTTACTGAAATTGTAGTAATACAAATCTGTTACTCAAGTCACTAGACAAACCTGTAATTTTATTAAATTTTTACTATCTTAAGAAAATTTCTTACCTGTGCTGCCCAGATATTATTAAGATCCTGTAAAGTAAGAGTCTTTTCTTTAATGAGAAAACGCAGAATCTTCTCTAGCTTTTCCACATATTGTAGCTGATGAAGACTATCTTGTAAGACTATGGATAAGATGTTATTTTGTTGTATCCACTCCTAAATTTAAAACAGCATAAATATTGTTTAACTGTAGAAAATAAAAAAATTCCAAAAACCAAAATAAAATTTTTCACTTATACAGATGACACAAGTACTCATATAAAATTATAATTCAACTTTTTATATCTGTTATCACTTCAAATTAAAATGTTTTAAGTGATTCCATAGAATACTCATTCACTAGATTTCAGAAGTTTTCTTTTTAATTTAAACAAGTCACCTACATTCAGATACACATTCACAAAAGATACAGTAAGTTACTTAACATTCTTACCAATCCATTGTTTATCAACTTAAAAAGTTCAGCACTTTTAATTTTAAGAGTTTACTTATTTGTGTATACAGTGTGTTTTTATCATATGTTAGTGAACCATGTGTATATTATGTGTGAAGCATCCCCTGGTTGTCTAAAAGAAGGTGTGTGATTCCCTCAAATTAGAATTAGAGGTATTTGTGGCAATTGGAAACCAATGGCTCTGGAAGCACCACAAATGTGCTCTAAGCCATTAAGTCATCTCTCCAGGCCTCATTATTTTTTTGTTTTGTGGTAGAAGTAATAAACACTTTGAGTTTGCTGCCAAGTTTGGTCATTAGATCCCAGATTGACAGGCAGAAAACTGAGTCTCATAAACTGTCCGCAGAAATTCCAGCCCTATACACAATAAATAAATAAATAGGCAAGTATGTTTCGATTATATAAAAACATGGATCTTACTGCCATTTGTTCAGCGGTTAGCCATTCTTCCTCAGAATTACCATGTTGATGTGCATAATATGATACACTTGACAGCATCTTGTTAATTTCATTCAGTGCATTCATCTTTCCATTAAAAGAAGAAATCTGCAGCAATCTATAAAAATTGTAATCAATAATAATTTTTCATGATTCATAGGAATAGCAAAGGCTAGTGCCACATGCATAACACAAAAGCAACTCTAAAGACTGAAGCAGGAGTATCACAAAATGAAAGCCAGGATTACACAGTGAATTCATAGCCAGCATAGACTGTTACAATCCCAAAACAAACAATAAAATCCCAAGCTAAACCCAAATCCAAACAAACCATTTATTTTTTTCAAATTGGTAAAATGGCTGCCTATCATACAGGATCCTAAATTCAATATGCAATCGCCCAATAGGCAACAACATAAATCACAGTAACAGTAACTATAGGTAAAAAGTATCTCACCTGAGTATCATTTTTAACCTAAGAATGTCTAAATTTCTAATAGTTTCTTCTTGTCCTGGAATTCTTGAGGCTAAACTCTTTAGAGATTTAATAATCATTGAAATGGCATCATTTTTCACTTCAGTCTTTGCTTCTCGTTTCAGTTCTTCATTAGTTATTTTTTGTAATAATTGTGGAACTACCTCAATAACTGGGATGAAGTACTTTCTTAAAGTGTGTTGAGTGAGAAACTCATAGCACTGTCCAAAAGGCCTGAAAAGAGGGAACACAAAACCTTAATATCCAATTTTTCTTCTACAGTCTAGTTTTCAAATTAGTTTCAATACGTACAAGCAAATCATGCTAAATTCAGAAAAAAAAACATTTAAGAATTAAAACTCAATTATTTCCAAGTAAATAAGAGCAACTTGTTTATTATGCTGAAAATATCATAAAATATAACTTACTTAATTAGAGCTGAAATTGTTTGAATTGTTAATGCTGATCCAGTAATGAAACGATCATGCAAAATCTGGAAACCATTTAATGTGCCAAATGTGTTAATAAGATCCACTAACCAACCCTGTAAGTGAATGATAAGCATTAAATTACTTCTTTAAGAAATCACTACCTAAAATTTATGTTTTAAAACAGACAACATATAATTATAAGCCAAACTCTGTTATAAAATCACACATATATGATTTACTTGTTTAGAAAGACCCTTTAAGAGTGACTGTTTCTTTTTATATTTTTGCTCAAAAAGAGTTAACTTTTTAAATTGCATATATATTACGAGCAAAATATTGGGCTTTGATCAGCTAACATTTTCTACATTTAAGAAGTAAGTTTTAGCTGGTCAGTGGTGGCACATGCCTTTAATCCCAGCACTCGGGAAGAAGAGGTAGACAGATAGGTCTCTATGAGTTTGAGACCAGCCTGGTCTACAAGAGCTAATCCAGGCTCCAAAGTTACAGAGAAACCCTGTCTCACAAAAAAAAAAAAAAAAAAAAAAAGAAAAAAACAAAACCCAAAAAGGTGAATTTTAAAATTAAAAAATTGGAAAAATAAACATGTTTAATTAAAAAGGCCTGTATGTCTTTTGTTCTAAAAATCAATTTGAAGAGAAAATAGAAATAGTAATGGAGAGAGAACAATGAACCTGAAGGGGAAATATTTTCTGAATTTATATAGAAAAGGGACTACAAAAAAGGTTCAGTCTGCAAAATGCTTGCCAGGCCAGACTGATGTAAAAAAACATCAAATGTGGCTGCAAGTGACTGTACTCCCAGCAATGATGATGCAGACGGGAGGATCCCCAGGACTTGATGGTCACCTTGTCATGTCTATCACTGACCTCCAGGTTCATGGAAAGCTCCTAAGTCAAAAGTTAAAAGGAAGTGCAATTGAGAAAGATAACTAACACTGACCTGTAGTTGTGCGGGACACACACGCCACCCAATTCCAGTTAGATATCACCCTCCCATACACAAATACACATCAAAACAAAACAAAAAGTACAACATTAAACAATGTTACAGAAAAGTCAAATTCTTGAAAAATAAATCAGTATAAGCTAATGCTAATTTTAAGAGATGAGAAACTAAATAAAGACTAAAACTACTAGGTTTATGGTTGTTTCCACTTTTGTTTATAAATTCCTAATGTTATCTGAAAGAAAAATGAATTCAGTTTGTAAACTCTGTATGAGTTAGAACTTTATAAAAACCTTGAAAATTGGTTAAACATACAATAAAGTAAACACAGTGCCAAAAAACCCCACTTGAATCAAAAGGAGAAATAATTTTGTAGTAACCTGCCTGGAGGCTACCTGAGGCGCTAACTTTTATGTTAAATGGCTTAAGACAGAAGAGTAAAGATAAGTCAAGAGAAGAATGGTATGAAAACATACTGGAACTACAGAGCAGATAGACTACTAAGACAAATTACCTAATAAAGAATATAAAAGTGAGGTATCCAAGCAATCTGAGGTAGGATTTAAAAATTAAAAAATTTTAAAGCAGCGATGCACATAGAAAAGAATATATATGGTGGGTCATCTTTTCAGGCTTTAAGTCCATGTCTATACATTAAAAGTATTCCTTTTCTGGCCTAAGTTCAAAAATACTATAAAATGTGAAATTTCAACAAATGTTAAGATTGTGGAAAGAAAACCAGACAATCAGACAGACCTATTTGAAAAGTATTAATATCAGGTACTCTTAAGAGCTATAAGAAATACTGACAAAAATCTGAAGGTAACTAGAAAAAATATAAGCCAATTGAGTATACCAGCGAGGACAAAAAAACTTAAAAAACCTATCATTATAGATAAAAATATAACACATTCAACAGTAAGTCTGAACAAAGTAGATTTAACTACTAGAAATTTATTATGTGTAATTTTAACTCCTAAAGTCAGATAAGAAAAAGCTGTATTGACCACAAAGGATTTATAAATCACCACCCATGGAGAAAAATACGGAACATAAAGTTCAAAAAAGGCAAAGACGGAGTTTATTTGAATGCTATACAAAAGATCTTCCCAATTTTGAGAACAGAAATATATAAATTTAAGAAGTCATAAAAATCTAAAAAGACACAAGCAAGAACTCAAATGCATTACTGTGAAATCATGACCAAGAAACAGAAACTAGATTTGGTGATTGGAATAAGACGATCCCCACAGACACATACATCTCAATATTTGGTCCCACTGGTGAACTGTTTATGAAAGGTTGTTAGTATGGCCTTGTTGAAGAAGGTGTGACCTTGCTGGGGGTGTGTCACTGGCTTTGATGTTTCAAGACATCAGGCAAAGTGGGTAAGTTACACTCTGTGTGTAACTTACAGATCAGATGTGAGCTTTTAGCTGTTGATTCAGTCTGCCTGCTCCCACACTCCCCACCACAATGGTCATGGACTAGATCTCTGAAACTATAAGAAAGCCTCTAATTAAATGCTTTCTTTCATAAGCTGCCATGGTCATGGTGTCATTTTACAGCAATAAAAAAGTAACTAAGATACCAGAAAAGAACCTTAAGAAAGAAGCATATCCATATAAACTCAGAATCATCATTAGGAACCCTGCATATCAGGATTAATTACATATTTTAAAGTTTTAGAGAAAGGAGAATGAAACAAAACAATCTGAAAGACAAATTTAAAATAAACCTGTATGGTACTTTTTCAAGATATAATTTCCCCACATTTGATTCTGGGCCTCTATATTCTACTCTAAACTTCCAAAACCTACACCAACACAGTAAAAATATTATAGCAGACAAAATATGTACCAAAATGCAGAGCTACCAAGTGTAAGAAACAAATATTCACAAACTGAATTGAGAACTGGACAGAACATTAAATACCATAACTTTAATGATGGGTAACAGTCATACAAAAGTTCAGGAGAATCTACAAAACAGGCACACATTCCCCCACAAATTAGCAGAAGATGCTTTCCCAAGAGCTGATGAAGCATTTATCAGCCTACACTACATCACAAGATAATATCCAAGACTAATATAACAGCATGTTTTTCAGAACATAATGCAATGAAACAAGAAATCAAAAGAAAAAAGCATAATTATAAATAAAACAGAAATTAAATCACACATTAGAAACAATATCTCTCAAAGAGCAAAAAACAACTGAAATTAAGATAATTAAAACAAGTAAAAAAATCAAACAAAAACATAGGATGCAAAAAAGTTAATGTAGGGGGAAGTCTAGAATTATGAGAAAAAAGGTTTCAAACCAGCAACTCAGCTACATCTTTTCCTTTTCTTCTACAGTGCTAATGTTTTAACTCAACTTTGGGCATGCTAGAAAGGCACTGTGCAAATAAATTACATCCTCCCCCCCCCCCCCCCCCCAGGTTCACACTATGAACCAAAAGGAAAAAACAAACATAAAGTTGGAAGAAAATGGAACACATTTGAATGTATACAATGGAAATAAATGTAGAGAAGAATATGAAAAGCACCAAGAAAAACAGATAAAGCCAAGTCTGATTATAGGCATTACAAGTTCTACAGAAATAAAACAATTGTAGTACTTTGGTGCAATAAATTAGATAAACTGGATAAAAGAATAACCTTCTAGAATTATCCAAACTAATCCTACACCAGAGAGTATTATTGAATTAGTAATTAAGAACTCAATAGCTGGGTGTGTATTGACAAAAGCCTGTGATACCTCCACAGTTTAAGTGGAAACAAGACAATGAGAGATTCAGGGCCATAACTGTTGATAGTCTATCAGTATGGGCTGGAAGAAACTCCAACAAAATGATCAAGGACCAAAGTGTATTCTTCCTGAGGGCAATCATATTTCAATATTTAACTACTAACCAATATGATGTATCACATTAACAGAATAAAAAAAAAACAGAAAATCAAAATAATCTGTTAATGCAAAAACCAGCAACAAGAAAAATCCAACCACCTAAGCACCCAACAAACAGAAGAAACTATTTCAACATAACAATGATCACACTAAAGAAGAATCAAAGTTAATGTAATACTCAATATAGAAACAAAATGTTTTTAAGATTAGGAATGCCAATTTTTACATTTCATGGCCAAGATAATATTAATGTCTAAGCTTCAAAAATTATACAAGAACAGATATACAGTTAAAAAAAGGCACAAAATTTCCTACTTTTTAAAAGATGTACTCTATCACTTTATGTTCCCTCTTAGATTTTATTTGTATATGTGTTCACATGATAAAACTGTATTGTTCTTTGTAAGCTTTTTAAAAAAAATGGTTGGTTATTCTACATAGTTTGAGACACCATAAACCCATTAAAAGTGACACTAAGACATAAAAAAAATCTATAAATCTATTAATTAGTATTTTTAGTTCTTTAGATGAGAAACTATTTTCTTGCTTTATGAACATGTTATAACATTTACTAGTATAAAGGACAACTTTCATTTCAAGTTAAGAATAAGATAATTATTATTTGATTCAATATTCACATTTTGATGAACACTAAGATTTACTTTTAGAGAATCAAATTCTAATAATTGCCTAATGGTAAATATTTCATAAGTGAAAACGGAAATTTAAATGTGAATTTTCAGCATCTATTAAAAAGTATTTTTTGTTTTTTAAGAACATATACACATAAACACACACATGCATGTACATGCGGACTTACAGCACAAAGAAGACAACATACAGTCAATATTTGTCTTATTGTAGTTAAATTATCTAACACCAGAGGAAACACAAAATTAATAAATACAAAGAATCATTTTTCCCTGAGAAAAAAATATAAATTAATTTTCAGCAAGCATACTTATCAACCAATTAGTTAGTGTGCTATATGTTTTCTTCAGGTTTTAGTTATAATGTTACCAGGAATTCCATGATTATGAACCAACAATACATATTAAATAAAAAATTGCATAAAGCAAGGTTACATATTTAGATTGGCTATTGTTATTTTAAGCAGTACATTTTATTTAAATGCAAGTTTGTAGCAGTATTTATATATAACAAATGCTAAAACTAGTTAATACTGAATCTTTAAAACAAACCAACATACTTTTGGTAAACGTAGGTCTGGAGAACAGGCAAAGAGTTCATCTTCAGGAAACCGAACACTTGAAGACACTGAGTCACAAGGACGTGCACCATTACAGATATGAAATTTGCAATAAGGATTTAAGGCCATTGCTAGAAGTTCTAGAAACAGACAGCAGTCCTGAGACAACTTCGTCACACAAAGCTCCATTAGGCGATGGGTATTGTTAATAATACACCTCTGTTAAACAAATAATAGTTAGGGAGACAATATGGTTTACATTAAGAACAGACTACAATTTCACACAGAAAATTTCATTCTTGTTAATCATCTTTTTATTCATTTTCTGAAGAAATTATGTGAAATTTCTTACACAGAACTACTGTTAACAAATTAACATTTTCATTATAGTAATATTCAATTCACTGTATAATTTTATGTTTCAGAAACACCTGCAATCTTAGCACTTAGAAAATATAAACAGGAAGATTTTAGGCCAGTCCAAGCTATATATTGAGCCCAGTGACATAAAAATTCTATGTCATATGAGAATATTAAAATATAACCTAAAAAAGATTTCTAATGATGTATCAGCAATGGATTGCTTATAACTAACTACACTGTGTACACAAAATAAATGCAACAGTATTTTCTCACTCTGGTATGTTGTAGTCTAGAAGCAAAAATCAAAAGTCTAAACATTCTTTATTCACTACAAACATTAAGTCTTAATTTATAACTCAAACATTACTTCCCAACTTTGCATTAACTGACAATTAAAAAGTAAATTCTTAAGTTTACAGCACATATGCATAAACACACATATATATGCAGGCCCTGACCATTTTTGAAAAATTTAAGTGACATTCTGCCCATAAAAATTATGTATGTTTCACAACTTATGATTACTTGTAGTTCATAAATGACTGCCTTGTCATTCAGTAACTTGTTAAAAAGACTTCTATATTGTCATTAAAAGAAAACTGAGGTGCAGGAAAAGATGGCTCAGCAGTTAAGAGCACTGTCTGCTTTCCCAAGGTACTGAGTTCAATTCCCAGCAACCGCATGGTGGATCACCACCCTCATATAATGAGATTTTGTGGGAGGAGGGAAGGAGGTGGAAATTTTCAATAAAAAACAAATAAATTAAAAAAGAAAACTGAAATCTTACGATGGATCAATAGTAGTCTAAGTTATTTCTGCTCTAAGCTATAATCCATCTGAGAATACAAAATTATGTTTGACTTTTTCAGTGTCAAAATTAAAGTTTGAACTTCCAAAATATTTCAGTATTAATTTGTGGCTTATATTTCAAAAAGAAAATTAAACTTTTATCTTCCAGGGTCAAGGTAAGTATAAGTTTCTTTGCTTGCTTCTACATGAAAACTGCTAAGTAATTTTATAATTATCAGTTAGTGTTTCAGCTATATTGAGACATTACTCCCCAATTTAGAAATATATTTTTAAAAGTAAACACAACTGTGGAAAACTTAGAATCAATCCTATCACACATCTGGTAAACTATATTGTTACAAGATACTTGAATTCCTAGAGGCAGATTTTATTTAAAACTGTACTTAAAACCCCATGCAAGATTTATCTAAAAAAAAATCTCCTCCTTCCAAATTATATCACACCTATTAATAAAGTCGATACTTTATGACTATTAGCAATAATATTTTTCAAACAGACTCATAGAAATCATTATATAAAACCAAATCTCCCTCATACAAAACTCACATGAATTTCAAATTTCCATCCACTCAGTGCCTCATCCATAAGGATTTTGGTAAAAGATACAGTTAAAACATCTCGAAAAAAACGCTGACAAGCTTCACTTTTAGCATCAAGGCCTATGAAAAAGCATAATAAAACAGATAAAAAACATTCCTATAGCCAAGTTTGTGATTACATATAACATACTGTTAGAAACTGGTATGTTTTCTAATCCACATAGAATATTATATAGTGTTTGAGAGAAATAGCATTAATATAAAAACTCAGGATAGAATTCAGAAAAATTACATGAAAAACTCATCAAGGAATTGCAACAACTGAAAATGTCTCAGAACATCATGTAGCTTAACATTTTCTGATGTCCCTTAACCCTAAAACACTACTTAAAAAGAAAGTCATCTCTGCTTCACAAGATGCCCCAAAATAAAGGAAAGCCCTTATAAACTGAAAGTGAATCATTATCAAGCATCATTTAGAATTCTGATTCAGCTTACACTGTACTGTAAAATGCCCTGTACGTATGTGACATCTTCTGAATTAAGAAGATCTGTCTACAGTTGCTAAAGAGATACCTCACCAGTTAAAAGAATGAATGTACTGTTTTTGGAAAAACCATTGTTTAAGTCCCAACACTTCCACCACAGATTCACAAAACACTAGTAACTCTAGCTCCAGGGTATCCTATACCTTCTGGCCTTCATGGACTCCTCAAGTCATAGGCATATTCCCCCATAGAGACAGATATACATGAATACATCTGATTGAAAAAATTGACACAAGGAGCAAAGATATATAAATACGCCATCTCATTTCAAGGACTTGAAAAATGATCATTACATTAAGTTGGTTTATCGTTTGCCTTTGAAGACTTAAAAAGTAAAGAATATTATACAAATTCCTAATCAGTGGTAAGAATCCACAATACCTGACATGATAAAACAGAAAAAAAAAACAAAAACAAAAAACTGTCCGTTCTAGGATCTAGGACATAATTCAGTTAGTAATGTCTTTAACTTATACGTCTAAGAACTAAGTTTGATTCCTAAGTTTATACAAAAATAACATGTAATCTCATTGCTTGGAGAGGATACAAAGATTCCTGGGGCTCCCTAAACTACGGGACACGTGCTAAGACTGACATTCCCAAATGTCAGGTATTCTCTGTCCTCTCTACATACAATCATACACACATGCTCACCTGTACATACAGACACAGATAAAAATTTATTCTAAACTACAGCTATACTGCAAAAGTAAAAACTAGACTTTATTATTTCCTTTCCTGTGGTTGATTCACAGCAAAAGACCCCATATTTCAAAATATCCATGTTCCTTTTGAAAAACAAAAGACCTCCTTTTCTTCATTAAAGAGAGCAAACCTGTGAGACAATTTCTTAGAAAATATACATGTAGTAATAAGGAAAAACAATTTTCAAAAAAATATCAGGGGCTTTCATTATCACCTAATTTTATTTACTGGCATTCTAGTCAATGAAATAGCATGTTTGGGTAATGTTTGCTGAAATAATTTTATAAATAAATATCTCAATGCCTTAGATCTAAATTTCACCAAAAATACAAGAAATTATATAGCTATCAAAAAGCAAAAACTTTGAGAACTCAGAAGTTCCTCATCCTCCCTATAATTCCTGGGCTTCCTGCTGGGCCTATACTCCCAGCATACTGACTCTCTCTTCCTATCCATCCCAGCTTGCATCCAGAACCCTCCCCTTTCTGCCTCCCTTCCCTCTTGGGGATCTGGGGCCGAATCCCAAGGGCAACCAAGAAGGTGGGAGCTCCTTGGTTTCAATAGCCTGCCTGCAGCGAGCAAGGTAGGCGCTTTGTTTACAAGCTGCCCAACCAGCACGGAGATCTGATCACGGCACCAGGAGAAACATCACAGGAGCACCAGGACAGCCATCACTGGAAAGTGCCATCACTAGAAAGGTACATCAGTAGGCAAAGAGACGTGATCCTGTAAAAGAAGATCCATAGGGAAGCATTCAGAGGAAGAGATGGGCAGGCGCCAATGCAAGAATTCACCCAACAAGCTGAAAAACAACATGAAACCACCAGAACCCAGCGACCTCACAACAGGAGGACATGAACACCTTAATCAAGAAGTAGTAGAAAAAATTGACTTTATGAAAGTGATTGACACCCTTAAACAGCATATAAAAACTGCCCTTATAAAAATGGGTGAGAAGTATAACAGAAAGTTTGAAGAATTTAATAAATCACTAAATGATACCCAAGGAAAACAAGGAAAAACAATCAAGCAGATAATGGAAACAGTCCAAGACTTGAAAACTGAAATGGAGGCAAAGAAGGAAACAAAAACGGAGGGACAGCTGGACTTGGAAAATCTAGGTAAAAGAATAGAGACTACAAAAACAAGCATAACAAACAGAATACAAGAGATAGAAGAAAGAATCTCAGATTCTGAAGATAACATAGAGAAAATAAATGCACTGATCAAAGAAAACAGCAAGTCCAACAAACTCTCATCACAAAACATTCAGGAAATATGGGACACAATAAAAAGACCAAAGCTAAGAATAATAGGAGTAGAAGAAGGAGAAGTGCAGCTCAATGGTCCAGAAAATATATTTAGTAAAATTATAGAAGAAAACTTTCCCATTCTAAAGAAAAATAGGCCTATGAAAGTTCAAGAAGCATACAGAACACCGAATAGGCTGGATCAAAAAAAAAAAAAAAAGGCCCCCTCACCATATAATAATCGAAACACAAAGCATACAGAATAAAGAAAGAATATTAAGAGCTGCAAAGGAAAAGGGCCAAGTTACATATAAAGGTAAACCTATCAGACTTACACCTGACTTCTCCATGGAAACCATGAAAGCCAAAAGGTCGTGGATAGATGTACTGCAGATACTAAGAGACCATGGATGCAAGCCCAGACTACTATACCCAGCCAAGCTTTGGTTCACTATAAAAGAAAACAAAATTTTCCAGGATAAAAACAAATTTAAACAATACGTAGCCACAAATCCAGCCTTAAAAAAAGTAATAGAAGAAAAGCACTAACCAAGGAGTCCAACAATGACCACAATAACTCAGACATCTAGAGACCCTTCACCAGCACAACTCAAAGAAGGGAAACACACAAACTCTACTACTAAAAATGTGACCGGATTTAACAACCACTGGTCATTAATATCACTTAATGTAAATGGACTCAACTTACCTATAAAAAGGCAAAGGCTAAAAGACTGGATACGAAAACAGGATCCAAAATTCTGCTGTTTACAAGAAACACACCTAAAACACAAAGACAGGCACCTACTCAGAGTAAAGGGCTGGGAAAAGGCTTATCAAGCAAATGGACCTAAGAAACAAGCAGGTGTGGCCATACTAATTTCTAACAAAGTTGACTTCAAACTTAAATCAATCAAAAAAGATGGAGAGGGACATTTTATACTCATAATAGGAACAGTTCAACAGGATGAAGTCTCAATCCTGAATATCTATGCCCCTAATATAAAAGCACCCATGTACGTAAAATAAACATTACTAAAACTCAAGGCAGCCATCAAACCGCACACACTAATAGTAGGAGACTTCAATACTCCTCTCTCACCAATGGACAGGTCAATCAGACAGAAACCTAACAGAGATATAAGAGAATTAATGGAGGTAATGAATCAATTGGACTTAACAGACATCTATAGAACATTCCAACCAAATAAGAAAAAATATACCTTCTTCTTTGCAGCTCATGGAACATTCTCGAAAATTGAACACATACTCGGTAACAAAGCAAACTTACACAGTTACAAAAAATATTAGTAACCACCTGTGTCTTATCAGATCACCATGGATTAAAGTTAGAAATCAACAACAATGTTACCCCCAGAAAGCCTATACACTAATGGAAACTGGACAATCAACTAATGAACCACCCCTGATGAATTTAGAAAAAAATTAAAGAAAAAACTTAAAGTCTTCCTTGAATTCAATGAAAATTAAGAAACAACATACTCAAACCTATGGGACACTATGAAAGCAGTCCTGAGAGGAAAGTTCATAACACTAAGTGCCCACATAAAGAAAACAGAGAAAGCACACAATGGAGACTTAACAGGCCACCTGAAAGCTCTAGAAAAAAAGAAGCAGACTCACCTAGGAGGAGTAGAAGACTGGAAATAATCAAACTGAGGGCTGAAATCAACAAAATAGAAACACAGAAAACAATCCAAAGAATCAATGAAACAAAAAGCTGGTTCCTGGAGAAACTCAACAATTAGTTTGGATGAACCCCTATCCAAACTAATCAAACGGCAGAGAGAGAATATGCAAATTAATAAGATCAGAAATGAAAAAGAGGACAATAACCACAAACACAGAGGAAATTCAGATAATCATTAGATCTTACTACAAAAGCATGTATGCCACAAAACTTGAAAATGTAAAAGAAATGGACACGTTTTTAGATAAATACCATATTCCAAAGTTAAACCAGGACCAGGTGAGCAATCTAAATAGACCTGTTGGTCACGAAGAATTAGAAGCTGTTATCAAAAACCTCCCTACCAAAAAAAGCCCAGGACCAGATGGTTTCAATGCAGAATTCTACAAGAATTTCCAAAAATGGCCTAATACCTACACTCCTTAATGTATTTCACAATATAGAAACAGAGGACTCATTACCAAATTCTTTTTATAAAGCCACAGTTACTCTGATACCAAAGTCACACAAAGACTCAACCAAGAAAGAGAATTACAGGCCAATCTCATTCATGAACATCGATGCAAAAATCCTCAACAAAATACTGTCAAACTGAATCCAAGAACACATTAGAAAAATTATCCATTATGATCAAGTAGGCTTCATCCCAGAGATGCAGGGCTGGTTCAACATACGAAAATCTATCAATGTAATCCACCATATAAATAAACTGAAAGAAGAAAACTATATGATCGTTTCATTAATGCTGAAAAAGCATTTGACAAAATTCAACATCCCTTTATGATAAAAGTCTTGGGGAGATTAGGGATACAAGGGTCATACCTATGATTAACAAAAGCTATTTTGAATAAATGGGACCTACTAAAGCTGAGAAGCTTCTGTAAAGCAAAGGACACTGTCACTAAGACAAAAAGGCAACCTACTGACTGGAGGAAGATCTTCACCAACCCCGCAACAGACAAAGGTCTGATCTCCAAAATATATAGAGAACTCAAGAAACTAGACTTTAAAATGCTAATTAACCCAATTAAAAAATGGGGCACTGAACTGAAAAGAGAATTCTCAAAAGAAGAAGTTCAAATGGCCAAAAGACACCTAAGGTCATGCTCAACCTCATTAGCAATCAGGGAAATGCAAATCAAAACAACTTTGAGATATCATCTTACACCTGTCAGAATGGCTAAAATCAAAAGCACCAATGATAGCCTTTGCTGGAGAGGATGTGGAGGAAGGGGTACCCTCATCCATTGCTGGTGGGAATGCAATCTTGTGCAACCACTTTGGAAATCAGTGTTTCGGTTTCTCAGGAAATTCGGAATCAACCTACCCCTGGACCCAGCAATACCACTCTTGGGAATATACCCAAGAGATGCCCTATCATATGACAAAAACATTTGTTCAACTATGTTCATAGCAGTATTATTTGTAATAGCCAGAACCTGGAAACAACCTAGATGCCCTTCAATGGAAGAATGGATGAAGAAAGTGTGGAATATATACATATTAGAGTACTATGCTGCAGTAAAAAACAATGACTTCTCGAATTTTGCATGCAAATGGTTGGAAATAGAAAACACTATCCTGAGTGAGGTAACCCAGACCCAAAAAGATGAACATGGGATGTACTCACTTATAATTGGTTTCTAGCCATAAATAAAGGTCACGGAGTGTATACCTAGTGAACCTAAAGAAGCTAAATAAGAAGGTGAACCCAAGAAAAAACATATAGTTATCCTCTTGGCTAAGGGAAGTAGATAAATTTACCGGGGAGAAAATTGGGATCTTGGGGGTGGGGTGGGTTGGGGATAAGGGGGGACGGGGAGAGATAAATGAGAAGGGGAGGATTGGGGAAACTTGGGGAAACAGGAAGATTGGGATAAAGGAAGGTTGGATAGGGGAGCAGGGAAGCACATATCTTAGTTAAGGGAGCCACCTTAGTGTTGGCAAGAGACTTGAACCTAGAGTGGCTCCCAGGAGCCCAAGGCGATGTCCCCAGTTAGTCCCTTGGGAAGCTGAGGATAGGGAACCTCAAATGACCCTATCCTATAGCAATACTGACGAATATCTTTCATATCACCATAGAACCTTCATCTGGGGATGGATGGAGATAGAGACAGAGACCCACACTGGAGCACTGGACTGAGCTCCTAAGGTCCCAATGAGGAGCAGATGGAGGGAGAACACGAGCAAGGATGTCAGGACCACGGGGGGTGCACCCACCCACTGAGACAGTGGGGCTGATCTATTGGGAGCTCACCAAGGACAGCTGGACTGTGACTAAAAAAGCATGGGATAAAACCGGACTCTCTGATCAAGGCTATATAAATTTAGCCTTACCAGGAAGTTTATTGATATTGACTGTAAATCACAAATAATTAATTTTGTAATAGAAAAAAATCACAACCTTCAAAAATATTGTTTACACATATAAAAAGCATATACTATGAAAAGAATGGGAACATGTGAAACTCACCTTTTTTACTAAGATCAATAGAAGCTTTTAAAAGTACTTCTAATTCTCCCTTTGGCACAACAGGAACCATCCCTTGAGGTCTAATAATTATTATAAAATAAGATTATTTTTCAGAACATTACTCAAACACTTTAAGTTATGTAGAGTGCTTTTACTAGGAAAAAGAGTGAAACAAACGACAAACAAAATCCTTTTAGATTCAAAAGAAAATCCTGCAAACATCTCCTTTCATGGCATTAAAGATATACATTTTAATCTATATGTACTTTTAAAGATAATATCAAATAACAAATAACTCAGCATTCTTAGCAAAAAACAAAATTCAATTGCTAATACCTGTAGTTAGAAAGGAAAGTGTTCTTTTAATTTTTTTTTTTTTAAAGGAAGAGGATGTTAAGAGAATGTGAGTCTTTTGGGTTCCCTTGCGTGCTATGTGCCATAAATAAAAAAAAGCTACCAAGAATATCTGGAGCCTTTTGTCATAACAGTTTTTGATGATAATGTGATGATGGTATCTGTCTCCTTATTACTTGATTCAGGAATCAGGGATTTTTGAAGATGTAGCTACATACTTCACTTACCAACAATGTGTGAGTGGGCGAGCCTGACAACTTACTTAGAAGGTTCTATATAGGGACACGTTGCAGCAGAACTTTACTTCATTAGAGCAAGAAAAAGAGGTAGATTCTCTCAATCAAAGGTGTTAAGAACCAGGGGTTTGGAAAGCAGGGAACATCTCAAAACTAAGAAAATATGCTCAACAACTTAAAAGAATATGTGGAATGAAATCAAGTTGGCTGTGTTAGACAAACAAGAAGGAAGTTTAACTCCTGACCTTTAAATATCAGTTTGACAGATTTATTAGACATGTTAAATATCAAATGTAGCTTCTTCTTTCTGTAGTTATGTATATTTTCTAGTAACCTAATATATCAATAAATGTACTAACATAGTACAATTAGCAACAAAACTAAAAAAGAGAGTATTATGGGTAGAACAGAGTGTGCACAAAGGGAAAACCACAGAAAAAGAATAAAAAATCTCCTAAATTAGTGTTATCCACTGACCCTCCCCTTTCCTCTTATTTAATACCAATTATTTTTTTGGTCAAAAGCAGTTTGTTCTTTCAAGTCATTACATCAATATGCATACAGATAAAAATAAATGCACCTGTTGACCATATCTTCCAACTTTGCCAGGTCAGCATGGGGAAATGAAAGATCTTCATCTTCATGCTGTGGTGGAGCATCTCCTTGACCTTGTTCATCTGGAAGAGTCACTGGAGAATTCTCATTGGAAGAGTCAGATGATGAGATCTTAATTAAAAGTTAAAAAATCCCAGACTTAACTATTTATAAACACATGTACAAGACTTAGCAATTCACATATCAATATATATTTAGGATAGGCTTACTTATTATCTGATATATATTATCTCTGTATTTAATTAAACTGGGGTGTACTGATCTCTGCCCCTTTCCATCATCATGAATGCTATTTCCCACAAGATTAAAAATAATAATTATTATGTAGGACTGTATTAATTAAGCTAACTTAGAGAACACTTTTTAAAATGATTACTACTAGTATAAATACAGTTGTAGTTAACTTTATTCACAAAACTTTAAGACTTTAAGACGTTCATTTGTCACCACACACATACCATGACATAACTAATAATTAGAAACATGCTTTTGACCAAATACAAAATCCCTTCATGATAAAGGTCTTGGAGAGAGCAGGGAAACAAGGAACATACCTAAACATAATTAAGTCAATAATCAGCAAGCCAACAGCCAACATAAAACTACATGGAAAGAAACTCCCAGTGCTTCCATTGAAATCAGGAATAAGACAAGGTTGTCCACTCTCTCTATATATATTCAATATAGTTCTTACGGTCCTAGCTACAGCAATAAGACACTAAAGGGAGATCAAGGGGTTACAAATTGGAAAAGAAGAAGTCACAACTCTCACTGTTTGCTGATGATACGGTAGTTTATTTAAGTGATCCCAAAAATTCTACCAAGGAACTTCTACAACTCATAAATACTTTCAGCAATGTAGCAGGATACAAAATTAACTTTAAAAAATCAGTAGCCCTCCTTAACAAAGATGAAATAAGGGCTGTGGAAGAAATCAGAGAATCAACACTCTTCACAAATAGCATAAAATATGTTGAAATAACTCTAACCAAACAAGTGAAAGTCTTGTATGACAAGAACTTTAAATCTTTGAAGAAAGAAATTGAAAAGGACACCAGAAAGTAGAAAGATATCCCATGCCTTGGGTAGGTAGAATTAACATAGTAAAAACGGCAATCTTACCAAAAGCAATGTACAGATTCAACACAATGCCCAGCAAAATTCTTCACAGCCCTCAAAAGAATGGTACTCAACTTCATATGAAAAAGCAAAAGACCCAGGATAACCCAAACAATCCTGTACAATAAAAGAACTTCTAGAGACATCACAATCGCTGACTTCAAACTCTTCTACAGAGCTACAGTACGGAAAACAGCCTGGTATTGGCATAAAAACACACAGGAAGACGAATGGAACCAAATAGAAGACCCGGATATCAATCTACACAACTTTGAACACCCGATCTTTGATAAAGAAGCAAAAAACATCAAATGGAAAAAAGAAAGCATATTTAACAAGTGGTGCTGGCGTAACTGGATATCATCAACATGTAAAAGAATGAAAATAGACCAATATCCATCACCATGCACAAAACTCAAGTCCAAATGGATTAAAGACCTCAACATAAAGCCAGCCACATTGAACCTTACAAAAGAGAAATTGAAGTACACTTGAATGCACTGGCACAGGGAACCACTTCCTAAATATAACACCAGCAGCACAGAAACTGTGAAAAACAATTAATAAATGGGACTTCCTGAACCAGAAAAGCTTCTTTAAAGAAAAGGACATGGGCAACAAGACAAAACGACAGCCTACAGAATGGGAAAAGATCTTCACTAATCCCATATCACACAGAGGTCTGATCTCCAAAATATACAAAGAACTCAAGAAATCGGACACCAAAAGATCACAAAATCCAATAAAAAAAAAATGGAGTACAGACCTAAACAGAGAATTCTCAACAGAGGAATCTAAAATGGCTGAAAGAAACTTAAGGAAATGTTCAACATCTGATGTAGGTGAGTCTTCTTTCTATGTGTTTCTTTCATTGGTTAATTATTTCGGGTAAAGCTAGCAGAGAGCCGGGCTGCATCCAGTGGCTCTCATAACTACAAACATCCTTAGTCATCAGAGAAATGCCAATCAAAACAACTCTGAGATACCATCTTATACCCATAAAAATGGCCAAAATCAAAAACACTGATGACAACTTATGCTGGAGCGGTTGTGGGGAAAAGGGAACAGTTCTGCATTGATGGTGGGAATGCAAGCTGGATGTCAGTGTGGCGATTTCTCAGAAAATTATGGAATAAACCTTCCTCAGGACCCAGTAATACCACTTTTGGGTATATATCCAAAGGATGCTCAATCTTGCCACAAAGGCATGTGCTCAACTATGTTCATAGCAGCACTGTCTGTCATAGCCAGAACCTTGAAACAACCTAAATGCCCCTCTATTGAAGAATGGATAAGGAAAATGTGGTACATTTACACAAGGGAGTACTACACAGCAGAAAAAAATTACAATTTAACTTGAACTTTGCAGGAAGATGGAGCTAGAAAACATTATTTTGAGTGAGGTAACCCAGACACAGAAAGACATTTATCACACGTACTCACTTATAGGTGGGTTTTAAACATAAAGCAAAGAAAGCCAGTCTATAAACCCCAACCCCAGAGAACTTAGATAACAATGAGGACACTAAGAGAGACGTACATAGATCTAACCTACATGGGAAGTAGAAAGTAGAAAAAGACAAGGTCTCCTGGGAAAGAAAATTGGAAGCATGGGGACCTTGGGAAAGGGTTGAAGGGGGAAGGGGAGAGGCAGGGATTGGAGCATAGAAAAATGTAGAGCAATAAAAAATGTAAAAAAAAAAAAAAGAAACAAAAGAAAAATACTAATCAGCCAGGCGGTGGTGGCACATGCCTTTAATCCCAGCACTTGGGAGGCAGAGGCAGGCAGATCTCTGTGAGTTTGAGACCAGCCTAGTCTACAAGAGCTAGCTCCAGGACAGGCTCCAAAACCACAGAGAAACCCTGTCTCGAAAAACCAAAATAAAAAATAAAAAATAAAGAAAAATACTAATCAACTACCATATGAAGGAAAAATGAAATACTTAAAAAACAAAAGAAATAGTTACGTTAAATAAATCAATTTGGTCAACAATAGATATAAGAATTATAGCTAATATTAGCTATCAAAAAATTAATAACCAAATCAGTTAATACTATTTATCAAAATTTACTGCAATGACAAGTCACATGAATAATCTGAAAAACTTTACTCAAATTTTATTTCTGGGAAAGAAACATTCAGAATGACCAGGTGTTGTACTTCTGAATGATAAAAGTCTAGAATGGAGTGCTCTAAAGAAGTAAAGTTTTCTAGCATTCTCACAAAATCCAGTTTATACAACAGGGAGATGAGAATCACAAAATTAGAAAAAGGTTCTAAGTATCATGACTTAAAAGAATGAATAATTTCTGAACACAGGAATATAGCTCATAAGCAGTGTATTTATTTAACAATGAATAAGACTATGAAGTTCGATCCCTAAAACTCTGAAATCCAAACAGAAAAAAGTACATCACTAGTATAAAAGGCTATTACTTTATCTATCTATATTGAATTATCTTCATGAATCAATTGAAGTCTCCAACACAATCTATTCAGAAAAAACACATCTGTAAGTAGGGCAGTTAACATTTCTGTACTTAAAGTAACTATGAAGCTGTAATGGGTTGCATTAAATTAACAGAGGGGGACTTTCAGAAATTGAAGGCTTCTAGAATAATCCGTAAGTGAATACTTATAAAATGCTCTAAATGTAAAAGGAAGATAATAACTAAAAATTTATTAAGTTGATAAGGAAATGTTCAACATCCTTAGTCATCAGAGGAGTGAAAATCTAAACAATTCTAACAAATCTAAACAATTACATCTTACACATGTCAGAATGGCCAAGATTAAAAACACTGATGACAACTTATCCTGGAGAGGTTATGGGGTAAAGGGAACACTCCTGCATTACTGGTGGGAATGCAAGCTCTCTATAACCAACTTAGAGGGTAGAAAAGGACAGTAAGAAGCCTAGAAATGTAAATGGTCAGAAATCAAAATACTGAGACTGAACCACTATTCTATTTTCCTCCAAACTTATCACCACGACTACATCACAAAGGATTTATTAAGAAGTTTGTTTTCACACAGTATGTTCACATTTCAACTGCAAATTTCAAGCCATATGGAAGATCATGTTGGAGAGAGAGAGAGAGAGAGAGAGAGAGAGAGAGAGAGAGAGAGAGAGAGAGAGAGAGAGAAAGTCTGACCGGAAATTAAGTATTTAATTATCCTCAGAATTGCACAGACTGTAAAATCAATTGTTAATTTTCTACAATACCTAAAATATACTATAATCATACCTGGTTCTTTTGGAAAGAAGACTGAGACTGCCCATCAGGAGCCTGCCCCTGGTTTTCATTCCCTTCTACTGGAGAGCCACGAGGCATGACTGACATGATCACCAAAGAATAGACCTTCGCTAGTTTGTCTGTTTATGGAGTTGTCCTAAGAGAAGAAATTATAATCTACTCATAAGAGAGAAAGTATTAGCATGTGCCAATCCCTAAAATCTCTAATTCAAGAGCAAACAATACTGTAGAAATTACTTTAATAACCTAAAAGTATAATAAAAATTGAAAAGACGAATAGGAAATCAACCCAACTTTAACGACAGCTCCAAATTTAAGCAAGATCTCTATAATTTGTAATACAGGATTATAAAAATGAAACAAAAGTAATAAAAATTTTAACAATATTTTTACTCACCCTGATAAACTGTTTTGCCGAGAAAACAAGACTTGCCAGTCAAGTAAAGGCCAAGATATAACAACACTAGAATCCTCAAAGGATTAGATTATGACGAGAGTTTTTGCAAAATAACACAATAGCACTGATTAAAACGTTTAAAATATTTAGGACAGTGATTTTTAACCAAAGCTATAAATCTGAAAGTAAAATTTCCTGTCTTTTCTAAGGATGCTAATAAAGCCTGACTTTGGCCTGGACAGGACTAGACCACATATGTAAGGTTAGAACTTGGTATTTGTTAAATATCTCTAAGAAAATAATGTGCCATATAAGTGAAAACCAAGTTTCACACAAAAAGCCAAGTGGTGAAAGTCAAATAAAGTAAAAAGGAATAATCTGACATATACCTGAAATAATCACAAGAACCATCTCCAGCTAAAAGAAGTCATGATCACAAAAAGCAAGCTAGAGTGAAAACTGAATAACCAAAGGAATGGATCAGTTACCAACACATAGGTAAAATAATTTAATAATAACGGATTTAGAAATAATGTAGTCTTGTGGGTTAATTTTTCTTGTATACAAAATGATTGTATTTTTTTATGAATAAAGAGGCACAAAAGGAAAAAAGCTCATTTTCATGTAAATACTAAGTAAGCAAAATATAATCATAACCTAGAGTCTAACTTTAGAATAACTTAAAGTACTATAAACTTTAGTAATAACCATAAACAAAGGAAACCATAAAAGGTTAATTTTTGACCGAAAAATTTACTAAATTTATAAGATATTAAACATCATTATGGTGAGGGCAAACATGAATTTTTCTTAAATATAAAACCACAATTGTCAAGAAATAATGTGACCAGCCGGGCGATGGTGGTGCACGCCTTTAATCCCAGCACTCGGGAGGCAGAGGCAGGCGGATCTCTGTGAGTTCGAGACCAGCCTGGTCTACAGAGCTAGTTCCCGGACAGGCTCCAAAGCTACAGAGAAACCCTGTCTCAAAAACAACAACAACAAAAAAGAAATAATGTGACCTATCACATACACAAAACTCACATCCAAATGGATCAAAGACTTCAACAAAAAGCCAGCAACACTGAACCTTACAGAAGAGAAAGTGGGGATTACACTTTAATGCACTGGCACACAGCACCACTTTCTAAATATAAGTCTAGAAGCACAGACACCGAGAAAAACAATTAATAAAAGAGACCTGAAACAAAAAACTTTCTGTAAGGCAAAGGACAAGGTCAACAAGACAAAACGAAGGTCTACAGAATGGGAAAAGATCTTCACTAACCTCACAACACACAGAGGTCTGATCTCCAAAATGTACAAAGAACTTGAGAAATTGGACACCAAAAGATCACAAAATCCAATAAAAAAAAATGGAGTACAGACCTAAACAGAGAACTCTCAACAGAGGAATCTAAAATAGCCGAAAGACACTTAAGATCATGCTCAATCTCCTTAGCGATCAGGGAAATGCAAATCAAAACAACTCTGAGATACCATCTTACACCTGTCAGAATGGCTAGAATCAAAAACAACAATGACTGCCTTTGCTGGAGAGGTTGTGGAGTAAGGGGTACCCTCATCCATTGCTGGTGGGAATGCAAACTTGTGCAACCACTATGGAAAGCAGTGTGGTGGTTTTTCAGGAAATTAGGGAACAAACCTCCCTCAAGACCCAGTAATACCACTTTGGGGTATATATCCAAAGGATGCTCAATCATGCCACAAGAACTTGTGCGCAACGATGTTCATAGCAGCATTGTTTGTCATAGCCAGAACCTCGAAACAACCTAAATGCCCCTCTATTGAAGAATGGATAAGGAAAATGTGGTACATTTTACATAATGGAGAACTACACAGCAGAAAAAAAATTACAACAGCTTGAATTTTGCAGGAAAATGGATGGAGCTAGAAAACATTATTTTGAGTGAGGTAACCCAGACACAGAAAGACATTTATCACACGTACTCACTTATAGGTGGGTTTTAAACATAAAGCAAAGAAAGCCAGTCTATAAACCACAATCCCAGAGAACTTAGACAACAAGGAAGACACTAAGGGAGACTTACATAGATCTAATCTACATGGGAAGTACAAAGTAGAAAAAGATAAGATCTCCTGAATAAACTGGGAGCATAACAACCTGGGAAGAGAGTTTAAGGAGGGGGAGGGGGAACAGGTAGGGGAGCAGAGAAAAATGTAGAGCTCAATAAATATCAATAAAAAAAAAACACACCCAAAAGGAAATAATGTGATCCTAGACAAGTACTAGACCAAAAGTGGAAAAGAAAAAAAAAAGATAAAATATGCACACTTATGTATCCATTATCTCCACAGTAATGATTATATCTTATAAATTCTTACTTTTGTTGTCTATGAGTAATCATTAAAACAGCCTATGTAAAAATTTCATGACAATCTTATTGTTTTCTTATGGTTTGTCTTGCTAATAAAACTAAAAAGTTTTCATTAAATTAAGGCAGGGTAACTTTCTGTTATTAGTTTAAATCTGTTCTATAGATCGAGAGCAACATATCTGTCTGTTTTGGTACTGGCTTAAATCTGTTCTATAGAAAGACTGAGGAACATACCTATTTTCTTGCAAGAAGGTCATTGTGAAAGAATGGCTTTCCCTTTTCATTATTTATATTATGTATAAACTGCATTGAACCAGGGTGATTCAATCAGGGTAGTTTTTGTTTGTTTTTTTTTTTTTCCCCATTTTTCAATAGAGGATTTCTCAGTGTAACAGCCCTGGCTGTGCTGGACCTCCCTGGCTGTGCTAGACTAGGCTAGTTTGGACTCAGAGATCCTCCTGCTTCAGCCTCCTGAATGCTGGGATTAAAGGCCTGTGTCACCACAGTCCAGTTCTAATTGCTTTTAAATAACAAAAGCAAAGGCTGGAAAGATGGTTTGGCAGTTAAGAGCAGTGGCTGTTCTTACAGAAAATCAAGGATTGATTTCCAGCATCTAAACAGAAGCTCTACTACTGGCCAGTTCCAAAAGAAATACTACTTGTTTCTGTCCTCTGAAAGCACTAGGTATACAGTGTGCCCATATATGCAAGCTAAACATTCATCCATATAAATAAAACAATAAAAAGGTTTATAAAAAATGAAAAAGTTTAAAAACTATGTACTCAAAAGCTTACATTGGGCCAGTATGAAAACATGTACCAAATAAGTATATGAGAAGACGTGCCATGTTACTTATCCATTAATGAGGGACCTACAAAATAAAACCCCGAACAAGAGTATCCTATACATTCACTAGAATAAAGTCAAATAAAGGCTGAAGGAATTGAAAGCTCAACAGCTGCTCATAGGAACAGAAAAGGAAAGTTATCTGGAATACTACTATTTAAATAAACATAAATTCAACTATTATTTAAATTAACATTCAACAATTTTATATCCTCAAACCAAATCATAATTGAAAAACTGATTCTGCAAAATTAAGTTCTCTTCTGTCAATTTAATAGTCTCAAAGTAAAAACAACCCAAATGTTAACCAACAAACGAGTAAAGTGGTTTGTGCATATAATGGAATACCATTAGTATGCCATATAAATACCAATAATTTAAAATGCACACTATTGTATAATATAACATTAATTTCAAAAACAAGGGGAAAAAGCTATACCCTAAGATTACATATTGCCCAGGTGGCAGTGGCACTTGCCTTTAATCCTAGCACTGCAGGAGGCAGAGGCAGACAGAGGCAGGCAGAGCTCTATGAGTTCAAGGCCAGTCTGGTCTACATAGTTAGTTTCACGACAGCTAGGGTTGTTATACAGAGGAAACCTGTCTCAAAAAAAAAAAAATCAGATTATGTGTTTGCTTTATGTGTGACACCTGAAAATTATAAATTAATGATGAAAAATCACCTATTAGAAATTATCTGGAGCTAGAAGTAGAAAAGCAGCAAACATTATTGTTTGCCTAAGAATGGGCTACATTAGATTGAGATAGCTTTCAGAATTCTATAAACACAATTTACTGAAAATCAGATTTGTACATAAAACAGGAAAAATTTTATATGTAAATATCTTTGTGACACTATTAAGTTAATCAGCACAATTATGAAAACAATATTATTTATCTATAGCCTGTTGCAAAGAAATCAAAATAAGGAACTTTCTTTTTTTCTGGCTTTGAGATAGTGTCACACTAGCTTGCAATTTGCTATGTATCTCACGCTACACTCAAACTCATGGTCCTCAATTTCAGTCCCACAAGTTCTGAGATAGGACTCTCTAAGAAACACACTTTAGAAAACAAAACAATATAATGGCTGCTGATAGAGCTGAGTGGGAGAGTGTGCTTAGCATGTTTTCAGGATTGGGTTTGAGGCTCAGCACTGTCAAAAGAAAAAGGTTTCTGGAGTTGAAACAATTATCATTCCAGTTAATCAAAAGTTGATTTGCACAAATGGTAACCTAAGTTTGTGCATTTTGTATATTGTAGCTTAAATTCCACTCTTCTAGAAGCTAAGTATTCATTTATATAACTCATAAAAACTTCTTAAAAATTACTTCTCTAGGGATTGGAGGAAACAGACTGAACATTCATTCATGTTAATGCTGCTTAGGAACAGTAAAGAAAACAAGTAAATCTATCCAACTTATTTTAAAGCCAGAAGCAAACAAAAAAAAAAATCATTTTGAACTCACCAAATAAATTCAAGCCTTCATTCTTCCCACACTGGAAAACATAAAGTTTAAGATGTTAAAAGTAAAATCACATGAATGATCTTTGAATTAAGAGTAAACAAAGATACCTTCATATTCACATATGCCCAACTATCAGCTAATTAACATAGCAAGGAAATGCAGTTTAAGGTTCTTTCAGCTTTTCAAGATATGGATTGCAATTATCAACACTAGTAAAGTTAACCCTTTTATCATATAAACTTATTGATAATTAGCTTCAAGATAGTGAAACTTTGTAACCAAAATACCCTAAATCATTTTGTAAAGACGTAAAAAAAAAGTAATCAAAACACCTCAAATAATTTTAATGACAGTGGACAAACGTTAGTTAGATTTACAAGATGAATAAGCAGTGTCTCATTAAAAACTACAGCTCGAGTATTTAGGAATCCTTGAGTTAAAAAGTTAAACAAAAATTTCAAACTGTAGGCAAAAACCATACAAATTCTAACTTGTTTCCATTACGTAAGTTATGTACGTAACGCTTTTATAAATACATCATAAAACATAGTTTTGCATCCTTTTGAGTTGGTACGGCAATAGAAAAACACATTTATGAAACATCACAAAAATCAGATCTACCACTAACTAAGCCAGATTTTTCTTTTTTTGAACAGAGAAAACCAGATAAAGTGGCAGCCCAAGGCCAGCTTAGGAAGGACTTTTTCATTAAAACATCCTTCGAGGTATGTTCACCCTCAGCAGCCTCAGGAAGGGCAAAAATGTATATTTCTCTGGAGAAGATGCCACTTACATACCGGAAGTGGGTAGACAAATGTCGCTTGGCCAAAAGCAGTACCCGAGGCTTAGCTTGACTGTAAAATATTCATTGTCAGAAATGACATTTGGACCAACCCTCGGGTGTACAAAAAAACAAGACGCGAAGCTTTAAACAAGGACCAAGCTCTTTCCGCAATAAGTCCTCAACATAACCGGAAAGGGAAGGGGAGGGTCAGCCATTTTCTCGCCACATGCAAACGTTAAGTATTAGCAACAGCCCGCCTTTTTAAAACACGTGACAGAGAGCGTAAACTAAGAGTGATAGATCTACAAGCCACTGCTTCATTCTCCTATCCTGTCTGAATTCCACCAAGCAGTGCTTCGTCTCTTCTGAGGCCACAAGTGTAGTGGCCGCGTCAAGAATCAAGAATCAAATTTCAACAAATTACTGCCTGTGGCAAGAGTGTGCCTTACGACAGAAACCTAGGCTACTATCCCGGCTTCTCCCCACAGAAAAAAACGAGCTTCTTGCCTTTTCTTCTCTGTCCTGGAGCCGAATGCTCTAACCGCGGAATTCCGTTTCTGTAACTCCAGGCGTTTTTCTGGCGTCACCTCCGACTTCTCCGGCGATTATGGGTACACTTTTCTTTGATCACTGTTCTTGGTCTTGTGATATCACAAGAATGGCGTAACCAAGCAACAGGAAACAGGGGAAAGGGAATTTTAGGTCCTTTTAATATACCAACATGGCGGATCGAGTGATCCTCCACACACTAACGGACCGTAGCTACCAGCAAAAGCGAAAACTCCCAACAGTCTTTGCGTCACGCAAAGGCTCAAGGGATCGTGACGCACCGGAAAGCCACGCCACCATAAACCTTCCCTTACGTACTTCAAAGCCGTCCCTTCCTACATGCCGTGGTCCTTACCTTTCTTCTTCCGTTCCCCTATTTCCAGCACCAGTATCTAATAAATGGTTCGGTCAGAAACTGGAGGACAAATGACACTTAAGTTCCTACTTACCTATAGCGGGTTCAGGGAAAACAGGGCGCTTAGGCACTACCTGAAACTTGACTTTGTGCTGGAAAAATTTTACGTGGTCGGAGTGAACAAATTTCATAGTTGTCCATAAGGCCCGAGACTGCTCGCATACATGTATAATTTTAATATCGATGAATGACGAAAACGATTGATTAGCAGTTTGAGGACACTTTTTTTGTTTTTCTTTTTATTACATTAATTTTTTTTATTTTAATTTAATATACATTGGTGTTTTGTCTGCATGTGTGTCTGCATGAGGGCGTCAGACTCCCTGAAGGTGTAGTTACAGGTAGTTCTAAGCTACCATGTGGTTGCTAGAAACTGAACCCAGGTCCTTTGGAAGAACAGCAGGAGGCTGAGTGTGTGCCATCCCCCAGGGCGAACTGTCCGGGAATGGAGCACAGGGACCCTCAGCTCCTGCTGCAGGGGCTTCTTTGTTACACACGACCTTGCATCCCCCAAGCCTGCCCTATTGTCTGCAATATCCTTGGCCCAGGAAGAGTTCCTGCTCCTGCACTAAGGCTATCCACCCAGAGGGGCGGGCGAGTGTCTACAGGCCTGGCAGGCCTGAAGGTCTCCCGCAAGGGAGTGCAGGGCACCTTCAGCTTCTGCTGCAGGGTCTTCTTTGTTCCACAGGACCCCGCCCTCCCCCCAAGTTCACCCTTTTGTCTGCTGGGTTGCCTTGGACTGCCAGGAGTCCCTGTTCCTGTGCTGAGGAAATCCATCCAGATTGGTCCTGGGCCCAAGAACAGTTCCTGCTCTTGCACTGAGGAGATCCACCCAGAGAGTCAGTCACAGCAAAAATTGGACCAAGACGCCAAGACTCTCCTGGATGCATTTGAAAAAAACAGATGGGCAGGTGCCAATGCAAGAATTCCTCCAACAACCCGAGAGGCACCATGACATCACCAGAATACAGGGATCACACAACAAGAAGACTTGAACACCCTACTCCAGAAGAAGTAGAGGAAATCAACTTCAAACGGAACATTATAAAAATAATAGACGACCTTAAACAGGACGTGAAAAACTGCCATAAAGAAATGGAGATTTTTAAAAATACTGCAAGATCCCCGGCAGGCCCTATGTGAGCAGCTCGTGGGGGGCCGGGAGGCAGGCAGATCCCGGTGCCCAGTCCCAAGCATGGGGGAGGGCCCAGCCATGCAGCGCTGGGCTGGTCCCAGCGGGCTGGTAGGTGTGAGCAGGAGGCGGGAAGAAGGGAAACAGGCAGACACATAATACAGAATAGAATTGCATATTTATTACTTAAAGGGGGGAAGAAAAGAGAGAGAGAGACAGAGAGAGAAAGAGAAAGGGAAGAGAGAAGAGAAAGGAGAGAGACAGAGAAGGACCCGAGAGAGAGACACACGCACACAAAGAAAGACAGACAGAATCTAAGATGGCAGAAGGAGGGCAAGGGGTGTGGGAGCAGGCACGGCTTGTCTCTTAAAGAGACGGAAACTATAACAGAGATGACAAACCAAAAGGTAGAGGAAATGAATAATTCTCTCAAAGATACCCAAGAAAACCAAGAAAAAGCAATCAAACAGGTAAGGGAAACAGTTTAAGACTTGAAAAATGAAAGGGAGGTAATGAAGAAAACACAAACTGAGGGAAGGCTAGATATGGAAAATCTGGGTAAATGAACAGTATAACCAACAGAATATAAGAGATAGAAGAAAAAAAATCTCAGACACTGAAGATACTATAGAGGAAATAAACTCATTGGTTAAAGAACAAAACAAATCCAACAAATTCTTAACACAAAACATCCAGGAAATCTGAGACAGCATGAAAAGATGAATTGTAGGTGTAGAAGAAAGAGAAGAATCACAGCTCAACGTCCCAGAAAATATATTTAACCAAATTATAGAAGAAAACTTTCCCAACCTAAAGAAGGATATTCCTATGAAGGTACAAGAAGCATACAGAACACCAAATAGACTGGATAAAAAAAAAAGCATCCCCTCACCATATAATAATCATAACACAGAACATACAGATAAAAGAAAAAATATTAAGAGCGGTGAGGGAAAAAGGTCAAGTAACATATAAAGGAAAACCTATCAGAATTACACCTGACTTCTCAATGGAAACCATGAAAGCCTTGGATAGATGTGCTGCAGACACTAAGAGACCATGGATGCACGCCCAGAATACTATGCCTAGCAAAGCTTGCATTCACCATCGATGGAGAAACCAAGATATGCCAGGACAAAAACAGATTTAAACAATACATAGCCACAAACCCATCCTTACCAAAAATACTAGAAGGAAAATCACAAATCAAGGAAGCCAACAACACCCGTAATAACACAAGCATCTGACAACCCTCCACCAGCACAACTCAAAGAAGGGAAACACACAAACACTACCACCAGAAAAAAGAACCGGAGTTAACAACCACTGGTCAATAATATCACTTAATATCAATGGACTCAATTCACCCATAAAAAGGCACAGGTTAAGAGAAAAAATACAAAAACAGGATCCAAAATTCTACTGTTTACAAGAAACACACCTCATCCACAAAGACACACATCTACTCAGAGTAAAGGGTTGGGAAAAGGTTTTTCAATCAAACAGACCTAAGAAACAAGTAGGCGTGGCTATACTAATATCTAACAAAATTGACTTAAAACTAAAATCAATCAGAAGAGATGGAGATGGACACTTTATACTCATAACAGGAACAATTCATCAGGATGAAATCTCAGTCCTGAATATCTATGTCCCTAATATAAAAGCACCCACTTATGTCAAAAAAACATTACTGGAGTGCCAGCCTACCCAGCAAACCTGAAGGACCCCGCGAGGGAGCGCGGGCACCTTCAGCTTGTGCTGCAAGGACTCCTGTGTTCTACTAAACCCCGCCTTGCTCCCCACATTAGCCCTTTAGTCCCTGGGTCCTTGGGCTACCAGGTGTCCCTGTTTAGGTGCTGAGGAGTTCCATCTGGACGGGTGAGTGTGTGCTATCCAGTGGTGGCCTGTCCCAGAAGAGAGCAAAACCCTCCCTCCCCCAGCTCCTGCAGCAGGGCTGTCTTTCTTACACACGACCCAGCCCACCCCCCCCCCACCCCCCACCCCCCACCCCCAATCCTGCCCTGTTGTCTGCAGGGTCCTTGGCTCAGGAACAGTTTCCTGCTTCTGTGCTAAGGCTACCCACACCCATAGGTGTGAGTGCCTGTCTATTGGGCAGGCCCGAAGGTCACCCTCAAGGTAGCGCGGGCACCTCCAGCTTGTGCTGCAGGGTCTCAGGTGTTCTACTTGACCCAGCCCTGCCACCCATGTTCGCCCTTTTGTCCTTGGTGTCTTTGGGCTACCAGGCATCCCTGTTTCAGTGCTGAGCAGTTCCATCTGGACAGGTGAGCCTGTGCTATCCCGGGGAGGCCTGTCCCAGAGGAGAGCACATCCCTTCCCCCCCCCCCCCCAGCTCCTGCTGCAGGTCTGTCTTTCTTACACAGGACCCACCCCTCCCCCAATCCTACCCTGTTCAACTATGGTCATAGCAGCATTATTTGTAATAGCCAGAACCTGGAAACAACCTAGATGTCCCTTATTGGAAGAATGGATAAAGAAAGTGTGGATTTTGTATGCATTAGAGTACTACTCAGCAGTAAAAAACAATGACTTTTTGAATTTTGCTTGCAAATGGATGGAAATAGAAAACACTATCCTTAGTGAGGTAAGCCAGACCCAAAAAGACGGACATGGGATGTACTCACTCATAGTTGGTTTCTAGCCATAAATAAAGGACATTGAGCCTATAATTTGAGATCCTAGAGAAGCTAAATAAGAAGGTGAACCCAAAGAAAAACATATAGTCATCCACCTGGATATGGGAAATAGACAAGATTGCTGGGCAAAAACTGCGAACTTGGGGGTGAGGTGGCATGGGGCTAAAGGGAAATGAGGTGAGAAACGTGAGAAGGGGAGGATGGAGGGAGCTTTGGGGAATGGGATGGTTGGGATAAAGGAAGGGTGGATATGGGAGCAGAGAAATATATATCCTAATTAAGGGAGCCATCTTAGGGTTGGCAAGAGACTTGACTCTAGTGGGGCTGGCAGGTGTCTGGGGAGATGTCCCCAGCTAGTACCTTGGGCAACTGAGGAGAGGGAACCTGAAATGACCCTATCCTATAGCCATACTGATGAATATCTTGCATATCACTTTAGAACCTTCATATGGTGATGGATCGAGATAGAGACAGAGACCCAAATTGGAGTACCGGACTGAGCTCTTAAGATCCAAATGAGGAGCAAAAGGAGGGAGAACATGAGCAAGGAAGTCAGGACCACGAGGGTTGCACCCACCCACTGTGACAGTGGAACTGATCTTTTGGGACCTCACCAAAGCCAGCGGGACTGGGCCTGAGTAAGCATGGGATGAAACCGGACTTTCTGAACATGGTGAACAATGAGGGCTGATGAGAAGCCAAGGATAATGGCACTAGGTTTCGATCCTAATACAAGAACTGGTTGTGTGGGGGCCTAGCCTGTTTGGATGCTCACCTTCCTGGTCCTGGATAATAGTGGGAGGACCTTGGATTTTCGGTAGGGCAGGTAATATGGACTGCTCTTCATTCTCGAGAGGGAGAGGGAAAGGAGTGGGGGGAAGGGGGCGAGGGGGAGGGGAGTAGGGAGAAAGGGCAATGTGTGAGAGGAGGGGGAGGGAAATGGGAAACGGGGAGGAGGCAGAAATTTTTTTTCAACAACTAAAAAAAAATAAAAAAGAAAAAAAAAGAAAACACTATCCTGAGTGAGGTAACCCAGACCCAAAAAGATGAACATGGGATGTACTCACTCATAATTGGTTTCTAGCCATAAATAAAGGACATTGAGCCTATAATTTGTGATCCTAGAGAAGCTAAATAAGAAGGTGAACCCAAAGATAAACATATAGTTATCCTCCTGGTTAGTGGAAGTAGACAATATTACCAGGCAAAAGCTGGGAGCACGGGGCTTGGGGTGGGGTGGGGGTAAGGGGAGATGGGGAGAGAGAAGGAAGAAGGAGAGGATGAGGAGAGCTTGGGGGAATGGGATGATTGAGATAGAGGAAGTGTGGATATGGGAGCAGGGAAGTGGATATCTTAATTAAGAGAACCATTTTAGGGTTGGCAAGAAACTTGACTCTAGAGGGGTTCCCATGTGTTCAAGAGATTTCCCCAGATTTTTCCTTGGGCAGCAGAGAAGAGGGTGCCTGACCTGGCCTTCTCACCATGGCCACAATGTTGACTATCTTCCATATCACCATAGGAACTTTATCTGACGATGGATGGAGATAGAGACAGAGATCCACATCAAAGCACTGGACTGAGCTCCCAAGGTCCAAATGAAGAGCAGCAGGATGGAGAACATGAGCAAGGAAGTCAGGACTGTGAAGGGTGCGTCCAACCATGGAGACAGTGGGACAGATCTAATGGGAGCTCCTCAAGGCCAGCTGGACTGGGACTGAATGAGCATGTGATTAAACTGGACTTTCTGAATGTGGTTGACAATGAAGGCTGACTGAGATGCCGAGGACAATGGCACTGGGTTCTGATTTTACTGCATGGACAGGCTTTGTGGGCGCCTAGTCTGTTTGGATGCTCACCTTCTCGACCTGGATGAAAAGAGGAGGACCTTGGACTTCTTAGAGGACAGGGAACCCTGACTGCTCTTCATTCTCGAGAGGGAGGGGGAAGGGAAATGGGGGAGGGGGCGGAAAATGGGAGGAGGTGGAAATATTTAATAAATAAATATAAATAAAAAATAAGAAAAGAACAGCAGGTGCTCTTAGCCTCCGAACTATCTCCCCAGCCCCTATTTGTTTGTTTGTTTGTTTGTTTATTGTCGGGGCTGGGGAATGTCATATAGAGAGCTCTGGGGACAATTTATGGGAATCAGTTCTATCATTCCATAATCTTTATCTTTGGCACTAAACCCAAGTTATCAGCTTCCACACAAGCATCTTTAAGCCATCAAGTCTGCCCGAGCACGGTTCTGAATATAGGCCATTGATATTAACTTCTTCCAGTGTTTTCTTAAGTTCTGTTAATCCCACCTGTGGAAACTAAGACATCTACCACAAATCTGAGTCAAACTTGAAGCAATCTTTAAGTAAATACATTTTATCATGAGAGACTCTAGCAAGGTTCTTAAACAGGTTCCCAGGAAATGGCTACTAGTTACATTTTCCAGAGGCTTAAAAAGGCAAAATCCACAATTCACATATCCTATCAGGTCTTATCAAAAGCAAACATACATCTGATGTGTTTCTTACCACCACACCTCCTCCCTACATCCAATCAGGGACATCCTACAATATATTTCCTTTGGTCATAGCTTCTGCCTACAAGTAATTAAACACATCTGGTACTGATGGGTCAAACATAGGACAAACAGAAACTTTTTCTTTCTGCCTGGGCTCAGACAGAAAGTCTGCAAACAGAAGTCTTACCCTGTACAGCATATTTTTACTGTTTTGGTCTCACATTTCTTTATGGAAGTTTCTTGACGAAATAAATGCTCTAAGTTACATGATTTTGGATTTAAAAAGATGCTAGTAAGAAGTGACGCTTTGCTTTAAGATTACATTGTCCAGGGCTACTGCTCAAAAGTTAGACTTGCTTATGAATGGGCACAGTAAAGAAACTTAAAGAGCCACTTAGTGCCAGGGGCCATGTCTGAGGAGCAGCAGGTGGCACATGAGCTTCAAGAGTTCCAACCACTAGAATGCAAGTCCCTGATAAGTGAGTCTCAGATAGGCAAGGCTTGAGAGCTTTGGATCCAGAATATCTCTTGCTACTGCTTTGCCTTGACATATATGATGCTGCCATTTTTCTCTTGTATCTGGCATGGTGTGAATGGGTTCCCCATTCCCTTTCTTTCTTTCTTTCTTTCTTTCTTTCTTTCTTTCTTTCTTTCTTTCTTTCTTTCTTTCTTTCTTTCTTTCTTTCTTTCTTTCTTTCTTTCTTTGGATTTTTTGAGACAGGGTTTCTCCATAGCTTTTGGTTCCTGTCCTGGAACTAGCTCTTGTAGACCAGGCTGGCCTCGAACTCACAGAGATCCACCTGCTTCTGCCTCCCGAGTGCTGGGATTAGAGGCGTGCGCCACCACCGCCCGGCTCCCCATTCCCTTTATTATAGTATGATTGTGCCACGGAAATATTCCACTCTACTAGAGATTATTACTTGTATATTATTATAAAAATGATTTCCTTTTAAGTTATACTATTTAATTGAAATAATGATTTTATAACATTAAGTAGAATTTTGATGGTTAAGATTTTAATAAACATAGAAAAAGATTATGATAGAGGTAGTTTAGAAGGAAAATTGATAGAGGATAGGGTAGCAGATAGTGTTGCTATGAAACCTGGTAAGTCAAGGACTGTAGAGGACAGAAAATAGATACAAGGCAGTGTCATGAAACAACTTTCTCTTGAAGAACTGTACAGACTGTGGGTTAGGTTAATAATTAAGCAATTGCATCCCAGGAGTTAGCTCAAGTTCTTTTATATATTGGGAAATGTGTTCACAGGTTTTGTTGTGTATCATAGCTGAAACAAAGCTTTAAACAACTGACTTCTTGTAACTAGAAAAAAATTGGATGCTTAGTTAAAATAATTTAACAGGAGTCTCAATATGAACAGCAAAACTAGTAATCTGTTTTTCTCATCATTTTATATATACATACCTCTTGTTATGGACTAAAGGCTTTGGTCTGTGAGAAGTCTAGAAGATAAATGTTTAACTGTATATAGGTTCCTGGGGATAATTTGTTTCTGCCTTAACTGAATAGCTATTCTGCAGAGAGTTTGTCAGTTTCTGAGTTCCTAGGGTTTCTGTTGTTTGTTGTTTTCTGTTGTTTCTCTTATTGAAATCCAGCTTTAATCCATGGTGGTCTGAAAAGATACAGGTAGTTGTTGCAATTATTTTGTATCTTTTAAGACTTGCTTTGTGATTGAGTACATGCTCAGTCTTGAAAAAAGTTCTGTGAGATGCTGAGAAGAAGGTATATTTTGTGTTTGTAAAAAATCATCTGTAGATATGTTAGGATCATTTGTGCCATAACATCTATTAGTTGCTTTATTTCTCTGCTAAGTTTCTGTCTGAAAAGTCTGTTCATTGGTAAGAGTTAGGTGTTAAAATCTCCCACTATTATTGTGTGGGATTCTATGTGTGATTTAAGCTTTAGCAATATTTCTTTTACAAATGCGGGTTCCATTGTATTTGGTGCAAAGGTGTTCGGAATTGAGACTTTGTCTTGATCAATATATCCTGTGATGAAAATGAAATGTTCTTCTCCATTTCCTTAGATTAATTTTGTTTAGAAGTCTATTTAGATAGATATTAGCATAGCTATATCAAATTTCTCTTTGGGTCCATTTGATTGGATAATCTTTTTTCAACCCTTTACTCTGAGGTAATGTCTAACTTTTATATAGAAGTGAGTTTCTTCTATGCAGCAGATAAATTGATCCTGTTTTGGTGTCCATTCTGATAGTTTGCATTTTTATTGAGGAATTGAGTTTATTAATAATGATGAATATTAATGACCAATGACTATTAGTTACAGTTATTTTGTTGTTGATGGTGTTATTGTGTGTGCGTGTGTGTGCATGTTTTCCTTTCTTTGGGTTTTTTGTTTGTTTGTTTGTTTGAAGTCCAAACAAAATGTTTAATTTGAAAGTTCACTGGAAGCTGAAACAATAGCACTGAAAATATAAAAACAAAATAAACATCAAATCAAAAGAAAAACTTCATCTCTGGACTGCCCTTTGTTTGGTCACTATCACTTCAAACCTAGGTTGTCCAGAATATCTGCTGTTTTCTCTTCTGTTTACCTCCTCATCTTTATGGCTCCCTCTCTAAAACTCTTCCATTCTCAGAGATATCCAAAGCCATTTGATTCCATTTTGTTATCTCCATAATCACTAACTAGTTTAGCTGTCCATTCTCCTCTCCTATTTCAAGTCTTCCCCTTGCCTGATCACATCCTTGAATCTACTCAGCTCCAATACATTGCTGATGACCTACTTCATGCCAGGAACTATGCCAGGCACAGATAAAGAAGCACCTGCCTCTCATGAGATTGTGAGAAGCATTATCAGTCTTACTTACAAAATAATAAAGTACTTGTAGATGAGCCGAGACGGATTTAGACCCTGACGTGGCTATGCTGCCAGAGGGAGGCCTGGTTAAGACTCAACTCCCACTCTTATTCTCCCTTAGAGAGAAGAGACTCTGATGACCGCTTTTGTTAAAAAAAAAAAAAAAAAATTCTCCATAGTCTCTACGTTTCCCAGGCGCTCTCTAAAGCTTTTATTCTTGAAAGTTTTTCATCTGTCACCTCTTCAACACATTATTTGCTAGTTTTCCCCAAAGAAGCGACTTTCCCTCAGTAGCAGCGCAGTTCTTTTGTGCTGGAACTCTGACATTCTCTGAGCTGCTATAGCGATGTACGATGCACACAGGGATGCTGGTCTACTTCTTTTGACAAGAAGGATTACAAAATGAATTATACCTAATATTGTTACTTCCTCCTCATTTTTAGTGTCTTAGATTAGCTTGATTTAAGTAAACAATATTTTAACATAAATTCTTACTCCTTGACCGAATTTCACATTCATATCAGACTGTAGAAAGCTGAGACAGAGAATTTTGTCCCTTATTTTTAACTAAGATGAACTTTTTAAGTGAAAATATTATGGAGGGTTTAGTATTTATTAGAGCTGAAAGACATTTAACTTATATAAGAAGCCAATTATAAAATGTTACATATGGTTAAAATTTCAGCCACTCCCCACTGTATTCTCAAATGTTATCAAGCTGAACTAAACCAAAGTTTTCATAAAAGACTGACGTTTTCAAAAAAGCTTTATTTGCTTTAATCTTTGTCTTCCTTTTGATAAGATTAAGACTGCAAATGGCAAATGGTTAAATAGGCACACCAAAATTCAACCTGCCAGGAATGTGGTCTTAAGTAAACACACCACAATGCCCAAGTCCTAGGCATCTGGCCTAATGTATTCAGAAGTCTGTCTGTCTCAGCTCAAATGTTCTCACTTAAAATTACAGTTTTTCAGAGTCCTTTTAAATCCTCTGTAGGCATTGTCAATAGTGTGTAGACAGATCTGGAAATGTAGATTTTTATCCATTATTATCCAACAAGGCTCTGAAAGTCTCCAAAACGTCTAAATAGAACTCCTTTGTTTTTCTTCCCAAACACCATTGCTCAACTCAAGTGTGCAATGAACATTTGTTTCTGTCAAAGGATCCAAAAATGAACCACCTGCTACATTCTAACAATGTAACTTACAGCTGGGTTCAGTAAGTGCCCACTGTTGGATAAGAGTAAGTTCTTCATCTTCTTCAAATCCTTGCAAGGCTTGGTATGGAAAAAACGGCTTAAACCTGATCTTGTAACTGGGCAGGGTGTGCTTGCGCTTGATGATCTTCTTGAGCTGGTTGACGATGATGGAGGTGAGCTGGGGCATGGGCCGCCCCTCGAACTGGGAGCGCACCTCGAAGTCAATCAGGGGGTCCTCCACGAAGGAGAAGAACCAGTGGGTGAAGGGCACGCAGGTGAGGACGAAACGCAGCCGGCCCACCACCCGCGACAGCTTGACGAACAGGTAGGCGGACTTGCCAAACACTAGGTCCACGTCGATGGCCAGGTGGAAGCCGCCGTCGTACTCCACCTCCGCCTCGAAGGCCAGCTCCTCGGGGCAGGTGGCGGGCAGCGCGTCCCCGTCGGGGCCGTCGGGGTCGCCGGTGCCCGAGGCCACCACGGGCCGCACCAGGCGGATGGTCTTGATGAAGGGCATCGTGACGCCCAGGAACACGTCGCGCAGGCTCAGCCCCTCTAGCAGGCGGCCGGCCGTCTTGGTCTGCAGCAGCTCCTGGAACTCCACCTTGATCTTCTTGGTGACCCAGCGGCGGGCGAGCGCCGTGTCCCGCAGCTCCCGGAACAGGAACAGGATGGTGGCGTTGAGGAAGTAGCAGGTCTCCCGCGTCGGTGGGGCCGGGCTGTCGGGGGTCGGGGTGGCCTCGGACGACCCGGCCGCGGGCTCCTCCGAGCCGCCGCCATAGAGGTACTCCCTAAGGGGCAGGCCCGGCACTGGCTTGAGATAGCGGAAGCCGTCGCCCGCGCGGGCCGCCTCGTCGGCCCGCGGCTCGGGCAGTCTGCGCTAGAGCAGCAGGAACTGTGCGAGCAGCGTGAGGAACGAGCCCAGCACGGCCGACGCCAGGATCTTGAGCAGCAGCCCCATCCCGCCGCCCCCGCCGCCCGCGGCCCACCGGCCTGCCCCCACGCGCTCTCTGCGCCGCCCTCCTCACGCCTCACGCTGTCGCCCCACCGCCTCCATCTTGGGGACATCGGTCGGGGAGGAGCGGCTCCTTGGGCCGTCCCGAGCGTCCCCCCCATACTCATTTTTTTTTTTTTAGCGAGGTTTGTTCTCCTCCTTTTCATATTATGTTTGATCTTTTCATAGTGTGTCATATTTTCAGATGTTTAGAGTAATAATATTTTGTTTGTGCTATAACAAATAAATCTTGGCTGAAGATCAGAGTGTGGAGCGAGCTACTAGTTAGCCATGGAGGCCAGGCAGTAGTTGTACACACTTTTAATCTCAGCACTTCAGAGGCAAACGCAGATGGATCTCTGTGAGTTCGAGGTCACCTTAGGTTCCAAAAGATAGATTCAGTCTAAAAGTGAAGCCGAACTAGATGGTAGTGGTTCACATCTTTAATCCCCGTGCTTGGGAATCACATACTTTTAATCCAAGCACTAGGTAGGTAGAGACAGGAAGTGATATGGCTGGACCAAGACAGAAATATTAGATGGGAGCCTAGGGGAGAATGTAACTGGGTTTGTTGAGCAGGTTTTAAGAAGTTTTAGCAGGTGGAGGTGTTGTCTTACTTGGGGTCTCTAGATCTTGCCTGCCCTTTGGAGTCCCTTGGACTAGCATAGTTTCCAGTACAGTTGCCATGGCTGGGGTCCCTATATACTGCATCTGCTCCAGTAAAATCAAAATCTGTTTCTGAAGTTGTAGGACAGGATATGGAGCCCAGGGGAAGGGGTGTGTTTGCTGGTGGGAGGGTTTTAAGGACTGTTAGCAGGTGGTGGCCCGTGTCTTACCTGAGGTCCTTAAATCTGAACTGGCCTCTGGTCCCAGGGCTGTGTGGAGCCCAGAAGAGAGGGTGCAGTCTGGAGCTGTTCAGTGGGCTTTATGGAGTGTTAGCTGGTGGTGGGTGTGACTTACCTATGGTCCTTAGATCCAGCCTGGCCTCTGGTAACCCCAAATGGAGCCCAGGTTTGTGGGCACAGTCTGGGGTTGTTAGATAGGCTTAAAGGGCTTTAGTAAGTGGTGAGTGTTATCTTACCTAGGGTCCCTTTGTACTGCATGGAGTCCTGTACAGATGTTAGGAATGGATTCCTACATCAAACCTTTACTCCCCTAAAATTGTGTTTTCATCTCAAACACATATTTACCTACTGTCTGTTTACAATGTTTTCCCTCTCTACTTAAGCTTTTTTTCTTCCTTACAAGTCGAAAGCTTGGCTGTGTGGGGTCTTGCCCTTTATTTTATGTAGCATCAGGTTTTTCTTTACAGTTTTTATCTCCTTGAGCACTAGATTTAGTTACTTTACAGTTCCTGGTGCTTCTTATCAAACTGTACATTTTGTGGGTTTTTTTTTCCTTGCTCACCTTGCACCTATTCATTATAGATCTGCAGAAGTTTGCCCATTGCAAACCAAGCAATACTGTTAATACTAGGCTGTCTTGAAATTTACTCTTCATTTTAGTGTCAGGCAGATTTTTTGACAAGGGCAGAAAACAGTCAGAATCTTTGCCAAAATACAACAAGAATGGTTTTAAGATCATTTGCTAAAATTTTTCCCCTCAGAAGTCTCACGTCATACCCCCACTGTCCACAAATTATCCTTAACTGCCTTCCATGCTCTTACTGGCATGACCTATCAAGCTATACAAAAAAAGTTCAACTCTTTGCAAATCAGAAATACCCAAATTCTTATTCCACCAAAAAGCATTATAGTAAGCCCTGACACAAAAATACCCAGTCTTTGCATCAACTTCTGTCTTAGTAAGTGTTCTGTTACCATGAAGAAGCATCATGACCACAGCTACTCTTAAAAGGGAAAAGCATTTAATTGAAGTGTTCTTGCAGTACAGAGGTTTATTCTATTAATATCAAAACAAGCACACACAGTGCTGGAGAAGTAATTAGAGTTCTTCTTCTGGATTTACAAGCAGTAGGATGCGAGAGACGTTGAGCCTGGGTTGATTATCTGAAACCTCAATGTCCACACCCACCAACCTGCTTCTCCCAACAAGACCACACCTGCTAACCTCTTTCAAGTAATGCTACTCTCTGATTCAAACCAACACAAAGACATTGTCTAAAGAGGAAAAGATGAGAAAGAAGCATGTGGAAAAAGATGAAGGAATAAAGAAGAAAAAATATTTATGATCGCTTTCACAGTATGATAACAAGTCTTTCTTCCTGTTCTATCCCAGGGTCCTCACTGCATAATCTCATCTAAAATCCTAATTACCTCCCAAGGATCTAACCCTAACTCTAACTCTCTCTCTTAATATAAATTTGGCCACTAGTTTATGACACATTAATTTTGAAAAAAATTCAAATTGTGATGTGGGAGTGTCATATATCAATCTGTTGATTTCATTGGTTAAGCAATAAAGAAACTCCTTGGCCCTGATAGGTTAAAACATAGGTGGGAGGAGTAAACAGAACAGGATGCTGGGAGGAAGAGGAAGTGAGCTCAGACTCTACTGCTCTGCTCTCTGGAGCAGAGGCCCTGCTTCGCTCTCCGTTGCATACGCGATGAAGCTCTGACCCAGGAAGGACTTAGGCTAGAATCTTCCCGGTAAGCGCACTTAGCGATGCTACATAGATGATAAGAAATGGGCTAAATTAATATGTTAGAATTAGCCTAGAAGAAGGTAGATAGAAATGGGCCAAGCAGTGTTTAAATGAATACAGTTTGTGTGTTGTTATTTCGGGCATAAGGTAGCAGGCGGCCGGGGTGCTGGGGACGCAGCCCCGCCGCTCCTATTTCAACAAAATTGTAGCAGAGTATCTGAAAGCAAAGCCATCCAAATAAAATAAAGCACTATAATATGTGGGATATCTAGAGCAACATTAATCCTGCCTGGTTAGTATTTCAGAAAAGCAATATTTGAACGTGGATTTAATGAATAAAAATAACTCCACCACCACCCCAATAAAACAGTATATTGCTACAGAAGAGTCAGTATCTGGACTGAAAATATGGTTCACTGGGTAGGAATATAAGCATGGGGTCTTGATTTTAAGCTCTCTAGATTTCAACGCTGTATATAGTTGTATATTACATTAGAGGTGTGTGTAGCAGAGACACAAGAATCATTATGATTTGCTGGATATCAACCTAGCCACAGGTCCATTAAAGAGAAGTTGTCTGAAAATAATAAGGAAGAAAGTGACAGAGCAGAACAACTGGTTTCATCTGCTGGCCTTTACATATGCATGCACCATACACTTAGGGAAGAAAAGAAACAGAGACAAAGAGAGACAGGGAGAGTGTGTCTGGTCTTGTGGAAAAAGTTAGACTTTAAAAATAACAACTGTCTGTGCTACTGGGATTATATTTAGGAAGTGCTCTCCTATGCCAATGAGTTCAAGGGTACATTCTCTCTATGAGATTCAGTCTGGTTGCTTAATGTTGAGGTATTTAATCCGTTTGGACTTGAGGTTTGTGCATTGTGACAGCTATAGATCTATTTTCATTCTTCTACATGTTGATATCCATTTATGCCAACACCAATTGTTAGATATCCTTTCTTTTCCCATTTTATAATTTTAGCTTCTTTTTAAAAATCAGTTGTTCATCGGTGTGTGGATTCATATTTGATTTGATTCTATTGGCCCTCCTGTCTGTTTTTGTGCCAATACCAGGCTATTTTCATTATTGTAGCTCTGTTTGAAGTCCGGGTTGTGATAAGGACATCCTGAAACTGAGAAGCTTCTATAAAGCAAAGGACATGGTAAACAAGACAAAATGGCACCTTACAAAACGGGACAAGATCTTCACCAACCGCACTCCAAAATATACAAAGAACTCAAGTAATTGGTCATCCAAAGAACAAATAATCCAATTTACAAATGGGGTACAGACCTAAACAGAGATCTCTCAACAGATGAATCTAAAATGACTGAAGGCCATTTAAGGAAATGATCAACATCCTTAGCCCTCAAAAAATGCAAATCAAAACAACTCTGCGATTCCATCTTACACCTGTTAGAATGTCCAAGATCAAACACACTGACAACAACTTACGTTGGATAGGACATGTGAGAAAGGGAACACTCCTCCATTGTTAGTGGGAGTACAAACTGGTGCAGCTGCTTTAGAAATTAGTATAGCCATTTCTCAGAAAAAGCTTGCTTCAATAAACGAGACCTTGACAACAGAACTTTGCTTGCTCTCCTTTCTCTCTCCCACCCATGATTCTTTCAGGTAGTGCCTCTTCAGACCCTGAATTAACTGGACCTGCTGGATGGGTCACTTGAAAAATCAAAAGAAATTAAAAAAAAATCTTGGCAGGTGAACTTTAAATATGGTAGAACAGCAGGGAAGTTATGGAATGAGTGAATTTGTGTAATACGTGTTAATATCTGGGTAATTTATAAATAATAGCATATACTTACTAAGATTATTCCTAAAAATAAACTGAAGAAAATATCTATGTGGTTTTATGCTTTCTTTTAAATATTTTGGGCCTATGCGTGGAACCCTGATATAAGAGGAACTTCCACACGTCTACAAGGATGGCCCCAGCTGAGATTCCTGGCAGCAATGGATGCATAGTCTGAACTGGCTATCCCCTCTGATCGGTTGGTGACTACCCTGTCACCAGAGAGCTTCATCCAGGAACTGTTGGATGCATGTTCATAGACCCAAAAAATTGGGCAGAGATCAGGAAGAAAGTCCTGCTGAGGAGAGGAAGGACTCTATGATACAGGCAGCCAGGTACCTTGCAGGAAAACCCACAGAAATGGCTAGTATAGTTTATGGGAACCCACAGAGTCTGTACCAACAACCAGGGAGCCTGCATGGGACCAATCAAGACCCACTGCATATATGTGACAGTTGTGTAACTTGGTCTATTTGTGGGACTCTTGGTAATGGAAACATTTTTGTCCCTGATGCTTTGGCTGACTTTTGGGAAACTATTCATACTGGCTTACCTTGCCCATCTTAAATACAGGGGGAAGGTGTTTGGTCTTATGGTAACTTGATATGCCACACTTTGCCGATGGGAAGCCTGCCCCTTTTTTGAGTGAATACAGAGGAGGACTAGATGGGGGAGGGATGGGAGGTGGAAGAAGTGAATGGGAGGAAAGAAGGAAGAAGAAGCTGCAATAGGAATGTAAAATAATTAAATTAATCAATAAAAAATGACCTGAATGTCTTAAGGATGCTTTTTCACACCTGCAAACCTCTAGACATTTCTAGATTTTAAATTTAGAATGTTTGGTGCCTTCTGTTAAAAACTATTGTGTTAAACATTCTTCTTAACAATACATATCTGAACTAAAAGTCATTCTGATGGTAAAAGAGTGTATATATAAGTGTCAGTATGTACTGGGGTTCTTAGGATTTTTTATCACCTGAGTTAAATGAACACACATGGAGGCTATGTCTCTTAACTGATTGTGTAGGAGGTAGCCACAACATATTCCAAGACTTAAGACCCTTCTTTTGTATTTTCAGGCCAAATAAATCAAATTAGAAGCTTGAGTTTAAGCTTTTAGTCATGAAGCAATGAAATCTAACTAGTGTTGCCAAAATAGATCTTTGTCCAGTGTGAGCTCTTGAATCATGAAACTCATCTTTCATCGTGAGTTCAAGTCATTTACTATACTGGCTACTCTGTTGCTGCTTTCATAAGATAGGTAACAAAACAATTTAAGGAAGGGAGTGTTTGGTTCATATGTAAAAATACAGTCTATTATGGTAGAGAAGGAATAATAGCAGGAACAAGAGAAAGGTCATTTTTTTTTCCACCACAGCCAGGAAGCAGGTAGTTCCCAGCTATTTAGCCCACCATATCTAAGATTCAAGAAATATTAATTATCTTGCCATATTAAAGTATTTTAAAATATCAGAAGGTACCTGGACATGGCACATGCCAGTAAGTCTAGAATTTGGGAGGCAGTGGCAAAGGATCAAGAGTTCAAGACATTTTATAGTTCAGTCCCAGCCAAAGCAATAAAATAATCTCTCAAAATAAAGTAAAATCAGGGTCTGGCGATACGGCTCAGAAGTTCAGAGAATTACTGCCTATAATTCCAGCTCCTGAATCAGCCCTCTTCTGGCTTCTGTGGACACTTTTACTCATGTGCACATATTAAATCACACACACACACACACACACAAACACACACACACCAATACTTCTTAAAAATCTTCCTTTTGAAAGCAGAAGAGACCTGCAGATATACCTCAACTGGTAGAGTACTCAGTTAACATGCAGTAGTCTCTGGGTTCTGCCAGGAAGAAAATAATGAAGAATTCTTGGTGTTTAGCTAGCACTGCAGCACTACATAAACTAAACATGGTGACCTTGATCTGTATTATCAGATCTTGAGAAATTAGAACTTCAGAATCTCAAGGTTATTCACAGCTAGAAAGTTCAAGGTCAGCCTGAGGTTCAGGAGATGCCAATCTGCCATATATGAGACATCAACTCAAAAAGAAGGAAGAGAAAAAAGGAGGAGGAGAAAAATGATAAGAAAAAGGAAGGAGGAGGAGGAGGAGGAGGAGGAGGAGGAGAAGGAGGAGGAGAATCCAGAAGGATCAAATGCCATAAGGAGAAGAAGAAGGAGAAAGAAGAGGAAGAAGGAGGAGGGGAACAAGAGGAAACCAAAAAAAAAAAAATAAAAATAAAGAAGCTGAGTTTGGTGGTATGAACATATAATATGAGCACTTGACAGTCTGGGGCATGAAAATGGAAATGTTAAAGAACGACCTGGGGCTGGGCGATGGTGGCGCACGCCTTTAATCCCAGCACTAGGGAGGCAGAGGCAGGCAGATCTCTGTGAGTTCGAGACCAGCCTGGTCTACAGAGTGAGTTCCAGGACAGGCTCCAAAGCCACAGAGAAACCCTGCTCGAAAAACCAAAAAAAAAAAAAAAAAAAAAAGAACAACCTGGGCAATATCATAGATTAAAGGTCACTCTTAGCTTTAAGTGAGAGATTTTGTTTTAAATAAAAAAGAGAAGGTTATTTCATGATACAAGAAAATTACGTATCATGTCAGCACCTTCAACCTTAAGAAAAGTTGTATTAGAATAAGAAGACATAAAAGAAGCTGTCATCTGTGTACCAGGTATAAGTGTCCTGAGACAGTTTGCCCTAGTGTATATGTGAGGGGTGGGCAGTAGATCTAATAAGGCTTCCATGCAGTAATGAGATGGGGGATAATTAATTGTAGTAGGAGCTTGGGCCTGCTTTTCATCCTGGTTGCCCAGGTAGCTTAACCCCCAAAATAACCACATGGAAACTGTATTAACTAAATTATTGCCAGGCCCATTAGTTCTAGCCTCTTATTGACTAACTCTCACATCTTGATTCAACCCATTTTTAAGAATCTACATGTCACCAAGAGGTCATGGCTTACTGGGAAAAATTCAGCATGTCTGACTCTGGCGACTCCATGGAGGCTCTCTCTGCCTGCCTTCTTTCTCCCAGTATCCAATTCTGTCTTTCCTGCCTACCTAAGTTTCTGCCCTATCAAAAGGCCAAGGCAGTTTATTTAATCAATGAAAGCAACATATAGAAAGAAGAACCTCCTACACTATTTCCCCTTTTTCTGTTTAAACAAAAAGGAAAGCTTTAACTTTAACATGGTCAACTAACTCCATGTAAAACGTGAAAGGGCTTAGAAAAGAATTATAGACACAAATATAAAGTTTATCACAGCTGGTGGCATGCCATAACTCCTTTAAGAAAAAATTTCCTGACTCGGCAGCTGTAAAAAAAAAAAGCTGCATGATTTTAAAACACATATTCCTGGGCCCTGCTGCCAGTGCAAACTATGGCTATGGAGCATTTGTGAGCCTGGGTGTTTGTGTGTCTGCTTGGGATAGGGAGGAAAATAGATGAGACCATGCCTGTGACTCAGCTTTCTCTGCCTGGGCAGATGGCAGAATTAGGCTTGGGCAGGCAGGAGAACAAGGTAAGATTCCTGATGCCAAACAGAGATATTTCCAGGCTGCACAGTGCTCTGCCTGGCAGATTTGGCTGCAACTCAGATAAAAAACAGTTTATGTGCTGCATGTTAATTCTCCAGATTGGACTGCTGAGCGCAGCTCCTGCCTGATGGCCCCAAACTAACAAATATGGTACATCCACCATTTTGAAATTGGAGAGAGGGAAAGCCAACATCCAGAGCAGCTGCAACCAAGCTGCTTGGCATTTTAAAAGCTCTTCAAGACAGTAGAGAATTACAGACAATACAATAGGGCAGATTCAGACATAAAAGACCTCTGTGTCATAGTGTTAAATAAACATATGTAATCTTAAAAGAGAAAATAAAAGGAGTATAGAAAGTCATAAAATAAAGTTAATGATTTAAAAAAGGGTAAAGTGTTTAAAGAGACAGAGTACAGATAGTCATGATTTTAAAAAAGCCTCTTAAAAATGAAAATTCTCAGAGAGTCTGGATTTGTACTATTTTGTTTTCTTTGAACTTTTTGACTGAAGGTGCTAAGTACAGAGAGATATTTCATTGTGTGGGCTGCTAAGCTAAACCAGCATGGATATTATAAAGGTATCATGACTTCAAAATTTGGGTCTAAGAATATGGTACTTTGGTCTGCAAGGTCCCTGGCCAGCAAGGGGACCTGAATCTGAACCAGAAGACACATCAGAGGGGTGAGTGTGTTCCAGACTGGTGGCAGAAGCCCTGTTCTGCCCCAGAAGCGAGCACAGACATTCCTCAACCCCCTAATCTTTCTGGCCATTCGGCAGGGGCTTCTCTCTCTGGCTACTGCATCTCTCTTCCTGTTCCATCCCAGCTTCTGCCCAGGTGTCCTATCCCTTCTTCAGGGACATAAGACCCCCAAGCTCAGCCTATATTTGGGCTGGGTCAGGGTGGTGAATGCAACAGTGAGGAATTACTTTGTTTCACTAAGCTTGCAGGCACCAAGCTAGGCCTTTTGTCTGTGATGTCCCTGATCCTGTACCAGAAGATCCATCTGAGTGCATTTGAAGGAAGAAATGGGAAGGCACCAATGGAAGAATTCCTATGACAATCTGAAAAACAATATGGTAACACCAGAATCCAGTGAACATACAACAGGAAGACTTGAACACCCTAATATAGAAGAAGTAGAAAAAAATTGACATTATGAAAGTGATTAGAGTCCCTTAAAAAGGATGTGAAAAACTTCGTTAAAGGAATGGATGAAAAAAATAACAAAAAGTTTGAAGAAATGAGTAAATCCCTCAAAGATACACTGGGAAACCAAAAAAAAAATCAAATAGGTAATGGAAACAGTTCAATATTTGAAAACTGAAATGGAGGCAATGAAGAAAACACAAACCAAGAGTTGGCTGGATATGGAAAATCTAGGTAAATGAATAGAAACTACAGAAACAAGCATAACCAACAGAATACAAGAGATAGAATAAAGAATCTCAGATGCTGAAGACACCATAGAGAAAATAAATGCACTGAACAAGAAAACAGCAAATCCATCAAATTCTCATCACAAATTATCCAGGAAATCTGGGACACAATAAAAAGACCAAACCTAAGAATAATAGGGATAGGAGAAGAAGAAATACAGCTCAATGGCTCAGAAAATATATTCAACAAAATTATAGAAGAAAACTTTCACAACCTAAAGAAGAATATTCCTACAAAGGTTCAAGAAGCATGTAGAAAACCAAATAGACTGGATTAAAAAAAATCCCATTGCCATATAATAATCAAAACACAAAATATAAGAGTAAAGAAAGAATATGAAGAGCTGCAAAGGAAAAAAGGTCAAGTAACTTATAATGGAAAACCGATCAGACTTACACCTGGCTTCTGTATGGAAAGCATGAAAGCCAGAAGGTCCTGGATAGATGTGCTACAGAAACTGAAAGACCATGGTTGAAAGCCCAGCCTGTTATACCCAGCCAAGCTTTTGTTCAACGTCAATGGAGAAAACAAGATATTCCAGGATAAAAACAAATTTAAACAATACATAGCCACAAATCCAGCCTTAGAGAAAGTAATAGAAGGAAAATCAAAAACCAAGGAATCCAGCAATGTGCACAATAACTCAAAAATCTAACAACCCTTAACTAGTACAAATCAAAGAAGGGAAACACACAAACCCTACCACCAAAAACAAACAAATAAATGAATAAATAATAAATAAATAAATAACCGGAGTTAACAACCACTAGTCATTGATATCACTTAATATCAATGGACTCAATTCACCTATAAAAAGGCACAGGCTAAAATATTGGATACAAAAACAGGATCCAACATTCTGCTGTTTACAAGAAACACACCTCAACTGCAAAGACACACATCTACTCAGAGTAAAGGATTTTCAATCAAATGGACCTAAGAAACAAGTGTGTGTGGCCATTCTAATTTCTAACAAAATTGACATCAAACTAAAATCCTTTGGAAGAGATTGAGATAGACACTTTTTACTCATAAGAGGAACAATCCAAAGGATGAAGTCTCAATCCTGAATATCTATGCCCCTAATATAAAAGCACCCACTTATGTAAAGGAAATTTTACTAGAACTCAAGGCAGATATCAAATCCCACACACTAATAGTAGGAGACTTCAACACTCCTCCCTTAACAATGGAAAGGTCAGCCTTTTGTTTACGAGACACCCAAGCAGCAAGGAGATCCGAACCGGGCACCAGGAGAGTCATCATTGGGGTGAGAGAGTTTCTGACCACAGAAGCAGCCCAGGATAGGGAACTCAGACATTCCTCATCCCTCCTACACTTCCTGGTCATCCTGCAGGGGCTATACTGCCTGATACCTCCTCTCTCTTCCTATCACACCTAGCTTGCATCCACAACCCTCCCCCTCTCCCTCTGACTTCTTCCCCTCTTTGGCCACATAACATCTCCCAGCTCAGCCTGTTCGGGTGGGGGGGGAGAGGGGGGCTGGGACCGAATCTGGAGGGCAAACGGGAGGGTGGTAGTTCCTTTGTCCCAATAGCCTGCCTGCAGCAAGCAAGGTAGGCCCTTTGTTTACGAGCCATCCAAGCAGCAAGGAGATCTGATCCGGGCACCAGAAGAGACATTGGGCTTGCATCCACAACCCACCCAGAGTGGTGCTGAGGAGTTCCAACTGGACGGTCAATCATGTTTGGGTGCTGAGGAGTTCCACCTCGACGGGACGGTCCCAGCTTCTATACTGAAGAGATACACCCAGAGACTCAATCACATCAAAGACTGGACCAAGACACCAGGCCTCTCCTGGCTCCATTTGAAGGAGGAGATGGGAAGGCGCCAATGCAAGACTTCCTCCAACAACCTGAAAGGCAACATGACTTCACCAAGGGATGCTGAAATAAGAAGAATTGTACACCCTACTCCAGAAGATTTAGAAGAAATCGACTCAAAAGTGAATTATATGAAAATAATAGAAGACATTAAACTGGAGGTGAAAAACTGCCATAAACAATTAGAGATTACAAACAAAAAGGTAGAGGAAATGAATAAATCGCTCAAAGATACCCAAGAAAACCAAAAGAAACAAGAAAAATCAATCAAACAGGTAAGGGAGCGGTTCAAGACTTGAAGAATGAAATGGAATTAATGAAGAAAACACAAACCGAGGGAAGGTTGGAGATGGAAAACCTGGGTAAACAAACAGGAACTACAGAGAAAAGTACTACTAACAGAATACAAGAGATAGAAGAAAGAATATCAGACACTGAAGATACCATAGAGAAAATGAACACACTGATTAAAGAAAACAGTAAAACCAACAAATTCTCATCACAAAACATTCAGGAAATATGGGACACAATAAAAAGACCAAACCTAAGAATAATTGGAGTAGAAAAAGGAGAAGTGCAGCTCAACGGTCCAGAAAATATATTTAATAAAATTATAGAAGAAAACATTCCCAACCTAAAGAAAGATGTACCTATGAAGGTTCAAGAAGCATACAGAACACCGAATAGACTGGATCAAAAAAAAAATCCCCTCGGCATATAATAATCAAAACACAAAGCATACAGAATAAAGAAAGAATATTAAGAGCTGCAAAGGAAAAAGACCAAGTTACTTACAAAGGTAAACCTATCAGACTTACACCTGACTTCTCTATGGAAAACATGAAAGCCAGAAGGGCCTGGATAGATGTACTGCAAAAACAAAGAGACCATGGATGCAAGCCCAGACTACTATACCCAGCAAGCTTTCATTCACTATAAATGGAGAAAACAAATTTTTCCAGGATAAAAACAAATTTAAACAATACGTAGCCACAAATCCAGCCTTAAAGAAAGTAATAGAAGGAAAATCACTAACCAAGGAGTCCAACAATGACCACAATAACTCAGACATCTAGAGACCCTTCACTAGCGCAACTCAAAGAAGGTATCACATGAACTCTACTACTAAAAAAGTGACTGGAATTAACAAACCCTGGTCATTAATATCACTTAATGTCAATGGGCTCAACTCACCTATAAAAAGGCACAGGCTAAGAGATTGGATACGGAAGCAGGATACAACATTCTGCTGTTTACAAGAAACACACCTCAACCACAAAGACAGGCACATACTCAGAGTAAAGGGCTGGGAAAAGGCTTATCAAGCAAATGGACCTAAGAAACAAGCAGGTGTGGCCATACTAATTTCTAACAAAGTTGACTTCAACTTAAATCAATCAGAAGAGATGGAGAGGGACATTTTATATTCATAACAGGGACAATTCATCAGGATGAAGTCTCAGTCCTGAATATCTATGACCCTAGTATAAAAGCACCCACGTACGTGAAAGAAACATTACTAAAACTCAAGGCAGTCATCAAACCGCACACACTAATAGTAGGAGACTTCAACACTCCTCTCTCACCAATGGACAGGTCAATCAGACAGAAACCTAACAGAGAAATTAGAGAATTAATGGAGGCAATGAATCAATTGGACTTAACAGACATCTATAGAATATTCCACCCAAATAGGAAAGAATTTACCTTCTTCTATGCAGCTCATGGAACCTTCTCGAAAATTGACCACATACTCGGTAACAAAGCAAACATCCACAGTTACAAAAAAAAAATTAGTAACCACCTGTGTCTTATCAGATCACCATGGATTAAAGTTAGAAGTCAACAACAATCCTAACTCCAGAAAGCCTACAAACTCATGGAAACTGAACAGTCAACTACTGAACCACACCTGGGTCAAGGAAAAAATTAAGAAAGAAATTAAAGACTTCCTTGAATTTAATGAAAATAAAGAGACAACATACTCAAACCTATCGGAAACTATGAAAGCAGTCCAGAGAGGAAAGTTCATAGCACTAAGTGCCCACTTAAAGAAAACAGAGAAAGCACACATTGGAGACTTAACAGCCCACCTGAAAGCTCTAGAAAAAAAAGAAGCAGACTCACCTAGGAGGAGTAGAAGACTGGAAATAATCAAACTGAGGGCTGAAATCAACAAAATCGAAACACAGATAACATTCCAAAGAATTAATGAAACAAAAAGCTGGTTCCTGGAGAAAATCAACAAGATTGATGAACCCCTATCCAAACTAATCAAATGGCAGAGAGAGAATATGAAAATTAATAAGATCAGAAATGAAAAGGGGGACATAACCACAGACACAGAGGAAATTCAGAGATATGCCAAAAAACTGGATAATATAAAAGAAATGGACACTTTTTTTTAGATAAATACCATATCCCAAAGTTAAACAAGGACCAGGTGGACAATCTAAATAGACCTGTTAGTTGCGAAGAATTAGAAGCTGTTTTAAAAACCCTCTCTACCAAAGAGAGCCCAGGACCAGATGGTTTCAATGCGGAATTCTACCAGAACTTCCAAGAACCTAATACCTATACTCCTTAAGGTATTTCACAATATAGAAACAGAAGAGTCATTACCAAATTCCTTTTATGAAACTACAGTTACTCTAATACCAAAACCTCAGAAAGACTCAACCAGGAAAGAGAATTAAAGGCCAATCTCACTCATGAACATCGATGCAACAATCCTCAACAAAATACTGGCAAACTGAATCCAAGAACACATTAGAAAAATTATCCATTATGATCAAGTAGGCTTCATCCCAGAGATGCAGGGTTGATTCAACATACGAAAATCTATCAATGTAATCCATCATATAAATAAGCTGAAAGAAAAAAAAAACATAACAATAAACACAACAATGCAGATATTGAGAGAAGTGATACAGACTGAGGAATGTCAAGAGCCACCTGTCATAGGACTTCTTGAGGAAGTAGGGCCCTACCAACACATTAATTCCAGATCCTGTTCTCAGTAACAGAATAAATATATTTATTTAATATAAATAAATTAATAATAAATTTTTAAACCAGCTCTTGAAATGAATGCATTGGACAAAGGGATGGTTTGGGAAGTCCTTCTGTCTACATTTGCTTGTATTGGTTAATGAACAAAGCTGTTTTCAGCCAGTAGCTTAGCAGAATATACCTAGGTGGGAAAAGTAAATAATTCTGGGAGAAAGAACGTAGAGTCACTGAGAAGCCATGTAGACACCACTAGGGAAACAACCTTCTCTGGAGCTGCCAAATGTATGTTGGTAAAACATGAACTAGTGGTGATACAGATAAATGCAGATGGGTTAATTTAGAGTAAGACAGGTGCAGCGAACTCCCTGACCAGCAGGAAAGAACAGCCACCAGACGAGGATTCTTCCCAAATCACGCTTTATTGGAGCCTCTTGGTTGAAGGGAGAGCAGGAAGCTAGGGGCCCCAGCTCTGAGCTGCAACTGCCTATATAGGGACTAGGGGTATGTGCAGGCCTCCTATTGGTCAAAGTGTCTCAGCAGCCATTCCAAGCTACCTGATAGGTCTGGCACACTGAGGACACTGAGCATGCCCGAGATGGTGGTACTGGCTATGACCTTATATGGAATTGTTTATCCCAAGCCTGCAGGGGCCCTGCGCCATCTTGTAATGGTAGCCGCACATACTGGCTCCTTGCAGTTCCCCCTTCTTGTTTGTCTCAAAGCCAAGTCAGAGGTCTTATTCCCAATCAGGTCTTCACCTCATGATGTGAGGGCCCATCAAGGGAGGCCTGCGTCTACAGTATTCCTTCTCCAGTGCAATGGAACAAGATCCATGGAGGTGCAAAGGCAATACCGGAACACAAAGGACTAGCATACTTTCCTTGGTGCAGTGGACAGAACTTCCGCGAGGGTGCAAAGGCTACGCTTCAGTCACTATTGACTCTTGAGGACAAATAACCAAACTTGGGGGGGAATCACCCTTCTCAAGGGCAGCCAGCGCCTGCAGCATTACCACCTTATCACAGGATGCTTGAGCCTGAAGGCAACAAATTAACCAAATTAACCACAGGCACAGCACCCACCCTCCTATGCAGCATGCAAAAAACATCCCCATCCCCACCCAATCCTTAAACAGGGAGAAGGCAGAGGAGATCCAGGACTGCAGTCTGTTGAAATAGGAGCGGCGGGGCTGCGTCCTCAACACCCCTGCCGCTTGCTAGCTCATGCCTGAAATAACAACACACAAACTGTATTCATTTAAACACCGCTTGGCCCAGCTAGTTCCAGCTTCTTATTGGCTAGCTCTTACATATTGTTCTAACCCATTTCTAATGATGTGTGTAAGCACCCCAAGGTGCACTTACCGGGAAGATTCTAATCTATGTCTGTGGGCCCCTGGTCTCCCTTATTCCTGGGGTGCATTTTGTTATTTGTTAAGTAAGCTTCCTGTGTGTTTATTTCCCACCTCCCTGGGTGGTGAGGTCTTTGTGCTGCAGTTAGGTAGAAAAGGGCTTCCCCAAGTCTGAATAAATGGCATTCGCTTGATCTCCTATCGAATGACCCTGGTCTCTGTGTCGTGAGTTCAATCTCCAGGCCCTTGCCCGGACTCGCATTCGGTACAGCTGCGCGCGAACTGTACCGAGGGTGTAACACCAAAACCGGGTGTTACAATTGGAGGCCCCAGCGAGATCATCATCATCGGCAACTCGACCCATCTGCGAGATCGGGAAGTAGGGAATCCCTGAGAGGTCGCCCTCGGGAAGACTGGCCAGCAAGGTAAGAAATTGTGTGGCGAGGGTGAATTGGTTATGGATGCAAGTTATTCTGTTCCTGTGTTGGAGGGCCGGTTAACAGGCCGGTTGTTAGGTCTTTTGGAAAAAAGAGGCACCGGTATTAAAGTTGAGACAGCGGTAGAGACCATTAAGACAGTTTTAAAGTTTAGTCCCTGGTTCCTACATGCAGGAGGTTTTAATATTACTGATTGGGATCAGGTAAAGGCTGATCTTCAAGATGCTCTGAAAGAGCGAGGGCCACAAGAAGTCCCCTTGGCAATATTTTCACTGTGGCGCTTGATCAGAGATGCTCTTCTTAGTGATGATGTTAGAGTCAAAGAGCAATTGGAGTGTTTAAATAAAACCCTTGAGGAAATTCAGGAAGTAGAATCTCTAAGTTCTATTAAGAGTTTTGAGGGACAGGAAGTTTTAGGAACAGGTGATGTTAGTAAGAATATGGAAGCAGAAGAAGAAAAATTTAGAAAAGGAGATAGCACTGATAAAAAAGAAGTTAGAGAAAGAAGAAAGAAAGGAAGCGAACGGAGATGTCTCCATGAGACCTCCTCCGCAAAATCTTGGTACTACTGCTTCTGCCCCTATAGACTTAGAGGCAGAAATCCGAGAGATCCGGGAGAGGTTAAATAAGCTAAGTAGAGAGAAGCAAATTGAGAAGCAGATTTATCCTGTTGTGGAAAAAATTGATCAGCAGGGACAGAGAGCCAGGCAGCATAGCCCCCTGGCCTTTAAGGACATTAAACAGTTAAAAGAGGCAGTTGTGGATTATGGAGCTCACGCTCCTTTCACTGTAGCTTTGTTGAAATCCTTTGCAGAACTCAACCTTATACCCAATGATTGAATGCAGCTTTGCAGGGCTTGTCTTTCAGGAGGAGATTATTTGTTATGGAGAGGTGAGATGCAGGAGAATTGCAAAAAGACTGCAGTCAAAAATGCTGAAGCAGGCTTCCCCCAGAATAATCTTGACAAGCTAACTGGTGAAGGACAATATGCTGGCTTGGAAGCACAGATTGCTTATGATCCTGCGATTTATGCTCAGATAGCTGCAGCAGCTGTTAAAGCTTGGAAAACTTTACCTAACAAAGGATCACGAGAACAGCTTTCTAAGATCCTTCAAGGATTTTCAGAACCTTATTCTGAATTCATTGACCGCCTTCTACAGGTGGGATGTGAATTCAGCCATGCCAGTCGTTAAGCATCTAGCCTTTGAAAATGCAAATAAGTTCTGCCAGGAAGTTTTACGCCCCCATAGAGATGGAGATTTGAATGACTTTATCAGATTATGCAGAGACATTGATGGCACTCACGTAATGGGCCAGGTAATTGTTTCTGCGCTCAAGGAAGGCCAAGGTGGAGCCAGACTTAGAAATTCTTTTCAATGTGGAAGGTCAGGGCATCTTAAAAGAAACTGCCCTGCTGGCAAAGGAGCAGTCAATCAGCCTAGAGGAAATCCAGGTATTGGCCCTAAATGTCAAAAGGGAGCACATTGGGCTAACGACTGTCACTCCAAGATGGACAGTCAAGGAAATCTCATCCCCAGGTCAAAAAACGGGGGAGGGGCCTGCCCCGGGCCCCCAAAACTCAAGTGTTCGGGGCCATGAGCGGAGCAGCGGCTCCCATCAGATTCATTCCTCAGAGAAATGCCTCACCGTCAACGACCTTGTACGAGGCACCTCAGGAAGTGCAGGACTAGATCTCTGTACCTCCGCCCGAGTGGCATTAACCCCACACATGGGTGTGCAGGTCTTGAGGACTGGAGTATTTGGACCTATCCCAGAGGGTTCAGTAGGTATAATTTTGGGTAGAAGTAGTTCTGCGCTCAAAGGAATCAAAATTTTACCAGGTATTATAGACTGTGATTATACTGGAGAAATTAAAATTATGATTGAAGCTGGTAAGGGAGTCCTTGTCATCCCTCAAGGAGCGAGAATAGCTCAATTAGTGCTTTTGCCCATGTTTCGCTCTACTAATCCTTTCTTTAAACCAGAGCGAGGGGACAAGGGATTTGGCTCCACAGGCTGCCCTGGAGCTTTTTGGGTTTCTAGCCTAGAGAATCGCCCCACACTTACTTTAACAATCAATGGGAAGAGGTTTCTAGGCCTCCCTGATACAGGGGCTGATTCTTCAGTGATTGCTAAAAGGCACTGGCCTACAGCATGGCCTCTACAACTAGCCTATACGACCTTGCAGGGAGTAGGTTCGGCCAGTTCTCCAGAATGCAGTACTCAATATTTAAATTGGGAGGACGAAGAAGGCCATAAGGGCATTTTTAAACCATTTGTCCTAGAACACCTTCCTCTTAATTTGTGGGGAAGAGATGTTTTGCAAGCCATGGGAGCGGTTCTGACCACTGAACCTGTGCAGCGTATGCTATCAAAGCAGGGCTTTATCCCTGGTCAGGGTTTAGGCAAAAATCTGCAGGGAGATGTACAGATTTTAGCAGACAAGAAAATGATACAACAGCCTCCTGGACGGCGTACAGGGTTGGGAAATTTTTCCTAGGGGCCATTGCAGAGCAGCCAAAAAGTATTCCTATAAAATGGAAAACTGAAATACCTCTTTGGATAGACCAATGGCCCCTGAGTAAAGAGAAACTACAGGCTGCTCGTACTCTAGTTCAGGAACAGCTAGAAGCAGGGCACATAGTGTCATCCACTTCTCCCTGGAATACCCCTATCTTTGTTATTAAGAAAAAGTCTGGTAAATGGAGGTTGCTACAAGATCTTAGAGCAGTAAATGATGGCATGGAAATTATGGGGACAACTCAACCTGGGTTGCCTCAGCCTGTGGGTATTCCTGCAGGATACCATCTATTAGTTATTGACCTGAAGGATTGTTTTTTCACCATTCCCTTGCATCCAAAAGACTCTGATAAATTTGCCTTCAGTGTACCGTCTGTAAATTTCAAAGAGCCATACAAGCGCTACCAATGGGTGACACTGCCCCAGGGTATGGCCAATAGTTCTGTAATTTGCCAAATGTTTGTGGCACAGGTTATCGCCCCAATAAGGCATAAATATTCTCAACTGTACATAAGTCATTATTTAGATGACATCCTATTAGCAGGACAGGACCCAGAAATTGTCCTAGAGGCTTACCTGCCTATGCTAGCACTGGCTTTGCTATTTTATACATTTTAAATTTTTTGACCGTTGATGCTCAATCTCATACCGCCGCTGACAGGCATTGGCGGCCAGATTCTTCCGGGATGCCTCATGTAAAATGGAAGAATCTATCAGATGGCACCTGGTATGGTCCAGATCCCGTACTGGTGTGGGGAAGAGGGGCTGTTTGTGTTTTCCCGCAGGATGCTGACAATCCAATATGGGTACCTGAGTGGCTGGTGCGTGCTGTGGATTTTCCTGTCCAGAAGCCTGAAGACAGGACAGAGCCAAGAGATCGAGGAGATTCTGGCTTGTCAACTGAAGAGTTGCGGGTTTCCTGAGGAGCTGGCTGCGGTGGTCCGAGTGCCAAGGATTGTCCCTCTACCCATCTACCCTTCTCATGATACTGGCAGCCATTGCTGTTGCTGCCACAGCAGCTAATGCTGCTGGATTTTCTTTAGTCAGTCAGTTGCTTCCTGCTAGCACAAAGATACCTTCTCAGGGCAGGTTGCAAATGCCATAGCCATTTCAAATTTGAGCTAAATTTACGGATGAATATTGCAGTTAATTTTGTTCTTGATTATGGTTAAAGACCACTGCTAGATATTACAGTTATAAGCTTATTGTTGTTATTCACGGACCCTGAGGTGTGCAATTTACAAATTGGCTCTTAAAATTGTTTTAGCTAGCTATACCAGGGTTCCTTTCACCAGCGCTGAGACCTTACTTGAAGGGCTCCAATTTTGGGCAGTATTAATAAGTATTGAGCAAACACAGTCTCGTTATGGGATGCTTATGTATGTGCTGGAGCATCATCTTCATAGTTATGATGCCAGAGCCAAAGGCAAGCTCAGGTCTATGTTGCCACATGGCAAGTCCTCTTAGCTATTGCCCCAGAGAATCTTTCAGCACAAATCTGGCTGAACTCGGTGATGAGTGACTAATGAGCCAAAGATGGGAAAGGCTTTTGGGGGGCTGCCTCAACCTAAGACAGGAAATGTGTTTTGACCTGGATGCTTTCCAATGACGGGTAAGGGGTATTGCCTGACGTCCAAGGCCACCCAAGACAGGCCTAGTCATAGTTTATCTTAAGGGGGGACCTGTGGGCCCCTGGTTTCCCTTATTCCTGGGGTGCATTGGCGGGGACAGTTTGTTATTTGTTAACTAAGCTTCCTGTGTGTTTCAGTACTATCCCTGCCCCACCTGGTGATTTAGCTACAAGCAATCTTCTCCATTGTTAACTAAGCTTCCTGTGTGTTTATTTCCCACCTCCCTGGGAGGTCTTTGTGCTGCAGTTAGGTAGAAAAGGGCTTCCCCAAGTCTGAATAAATGGCATTCGCTTGATCTCCTATCGAATGACCCTGGTCTCTGTGTCGTGAGTTCAATCTCCAGGCCCTTGCCCGGACTCGCATTCGGTACAGCTGCTCACGAACTGTACCGAGGGTGTAACACCAAAACCAGGTGTTACATATGTCCATCTTGGGTAGGAGCTTCATCGCGTGTGCCTCAGAGAGCAGAGCTATCGGGAGAGCGGAACATGGCGTCTCTGCTCCAGAGCAGAGCTGTTGAGTCTACCCGGGAGAGCTGAGCACGGCATCTCTGCTCCAGAGAGCAGAGCTCTTGGGTCTCTCCAGGAGCAGAGCAGAGTCTGACCTCACTTCCTCTTCCGCCCAGCATCCTATTCTGTTTCCTCTCCCACCTATGCTTCAACCTATCAGGGCCAGCCAAGCAGTTTCTTTATTGCTCAGTGACCTTCCTCCATCATTTCCCCTTTTTCTGTTTAAACAAAAAAGGAAGGCTTTAACTTAACATAGCAAAATTACATATAACAAAACAGTTATCAAGTAAAAATTACAATAATCTATATCATAACTAAGGAAAACTATAACTAACTATTCTTAACTCCATCAAAGAGTCCAGAAAGATATAATATTACCTAAGCAAACAAGAAATCCAAAATTCTAGAAATGACAGAGACATCTCGCTGCCTGGACAGTCACCCCAAGTTCCTCTGTACCGTTGGGGCATCCATCTTCAGCCTACAGGCCCATAGTTTCCAGCAGACATTTCCACAAAGCAGGAAATTTCAAAGGCAGTCACTATCTGTTTGTCCTGAAGAATGTCTTGCAGACTCTTTCATGAATCAGGAACCCTGAAAGATCATCTCACCTTTAGGCAAGTTCAGCAGTCCTCTCTCTGTGGGTTCTCTCTGTCCAGTTTATGCAATAGTCCAGGCAAGATCAGTTTCTTGCCCAAATGGCTATCAAACTCCATAAGGTTCCTCTTCGATGCCCATCTTCCTCTTGAAGTAGATTGGTGATGCCAGGAGCAGAGTGTCTCATTGTCATGAAAAGTCCTAAGTTATTAAAACATTAAATAGCATATTCCATAGTCTTTGAAAGATATGAAGAATGCCGATCTAACTGAAATATATATCTATATATCTAGAAAATCTAACTAACATGACTAAAAACTTGACTATTATTATTTTTTTTGTTTTTGTTTTTGTTTTTCGAGACAGGGTTTCTCTGTGGCTTTGGAACCTGTCCTGGCACTAGCTCTGTAGACCAGGCTGGTCTCGAACTCACAGAGATCCGCCTGCCTCTGCCTCCTGAGTGCTGGGATTAAAGGCGTGCGCCACCATCGCCCGGCCAAACTTGACTATTATTAATGATTATCCATTAACAACCTATATACATTACATTTTTAAATGAACTACACAATCACAATACATTAATAAAGATCAGAAATACATATACATATAACAAAACTGACCTTAAATCTCTATCAATAAAGCAAAATCTATACTAATGCAAATTATTCATATCTGTATCAGCAGTCCCTCTGCCAGGCTTAGATCTACGCATGTTGAGTTGATGCACGTCTGAGGTCCTCCAGGGTGGCATCAAAGTCCTCAGACCAATTTCACTGTTGTTATCAAACACCACCAGTTCCAGTCTCTGAGCAATAGTCACGAACCCCCAATCTTCCCCCTTCTTAAGTGAAGAGGGGTTAATATTTTAATTAAAAATGAGTTTTGTGTCCCAAAGATTAAAGCAGTCTGATGTTTGGTCTGCACCTTAGCTCCAAAGCAAACAGAGTTCAAACTGCAGAAGGAGCTCAGCATTTGTGCTTCAGGGCAGGTGGGATTCCTGGGTGAGGTGAGGGTCTCCCTGGACTCTGGATGCAGAATTGACACCCTGCCGAGTGGCGTAGCAGGTTCTGTTATCAGGCCCTCCTTTCCATGGGGGCAGGAAAGGCCAGACCAAGGGCCTCTCCCCAGTCGCCTCTGGAACTCCTCTGTAGTATGTCTGCAGCTGACTCAGGTCCAGATTTTATTTTCTTTCTGTGAAAAAAGCATAAACACATCCTCGACGCCAAATATATATAAGGTCGGGTCTTTTTTTATAATCTATTGCAAGGGCTTTTCCACCTTACCTTAGCAAAGGTCAGCTTGGTGTTTTCGCGCCAGATCCATTTGCATCAAGATCTGATTGCAACTTTTATGAGTTGCTTTCAAGGAGCCTTGTTATGCTCCACAATTTTTTTTTTATTATTAGCCATATATGCAGTTCCTCCATTGGAAGAGCCATTTGTAAAATTTAGCATAAAATCCTTTAAGGGATTTTTTTGCTATAACATTAACAAAATGCAGTTATGTGAATTGTAGCAATGATCATCTGGGAAAAGATTATTGCTTTTTGGCCTTTGAATTGGGCAAAAGCAATTGCACAGGAATCAATCTTAAAATTATCAATGAATCTATTGTTTAGTATAAGAAACATTGATCATTAGCTTTTATCCTGCCTGAGGAGTTAGAGTGGGTGAGGAAGGGGTCACTTTGAATCAGACCAAATCTGCCGCTGTTGCGGTTTGTGTTGCAAAACCGCAGGTATTTAAGCTTCCTTGTTCCGCTCCAACAGCCAAGGCAGGCAGGGAGGGGTTAAAAGCGGCACCCAGAAGTGTGCTGTGAGCCTGAGAGCCTGAGCAGCGAGCCGGCGGGCGAGCGGACGGGTCGGCATGGGCCCCACGTGGGGGAGGGAGGCCCGTGCAGGCTTGTGAGCAGGGCAGCGACTGCGGGGAGGCCGAGCGCTGCCCGGGACCTGCTGTGGGCAAGGCGAGCTACCCGCTTGATTCCAAACGGGCTTCCTGAGCTCGGGTAGCTAATCTTGCTTGCAAAGGCTGGTAAAGATCGAGCTCGCGCCTCCCGTGCTGGGGTGGGGGCAAGTTTGCCCGAACGTTGGACGCCAAAATGTTAAGGCATAGATTGATGCAGACAAATTGTAATAAATATATACACAGCTTTAATGGAAAAATCAAACTCACAAAACCAAGGTTCCAGCGGAGGACAGGAAACAGGAAGGGCCTTGTGGGCTTCTGCGCACGCCTAATTTATAAGTAAATGCTCATCCGAGACAAGCCCGCCCCAGTGGGCTGGCTTAACCCTACACTCTTTGGACTGGAGAGGGAGCAGTGAGGGGAGTAGGGTGTGGGTAGTGGGATGAGGGGAGGGAAAAAGGAAATGGTGAGGAGGAAGAAATTTTTAATTAAAAAAATTAATAAAAAAAGAGAGAAATTAAAACTGAATTCACAAATTATGGTGAGTCATTTTACCTAATGAAAACATCTAATATATAAAGGAATAAGTGTATGGATTTTGAATTAAGTGCTCAAATGTACAGCACATGTAGGTAAAAAAATAACATCAGTAGGCCTCTTATAGACAAAGGATAGAGAAGCAGAGAGGGAAATCATAGAAACTTCACGTTTTATGGTAACCAGAAATAGCATAAAATATCTTGGGGTAACTTTAACCAAGGAAGTAAAAGATCTATTTGACAAGAACTTTAAGTTGGTGAAGAAAGAAATTGAGGAGGATACCAGAAAATGGAAGGATCTCCCATGGTCTTGGATTGGGAGGATCGACATAGTAAAAATGGCAATTCTACCAAAAGCAATCTATAGATTCAGTGCAATCCCCATCAAAATCCCAACAAAATTCTTCACAGACCTTGAGAGAACAATAATCTATTTTATATGGAAAAACAAAAAACTCAGGATAGCCAAAACAATCCTGTACAATAAAGGAACCTCCGGTGTAATGACAATCCCTGACTTCAGACTCTTTTACAGAGCTACAGTAATGAAAACAGTGTGGTATTGGCATAAAAACAGAGAAGTCGATCAATGGAATCAAGTATAAGACCTGGATTTTAACCCACAAACCTATGAACACCTCAATTTTGATAAAGGAGCTAAAAGTATTCAATGGAAGAAAGAAAGCATCTTCAACAAATGGCGCTGGCATAACTGGATGTCAACCTGTAGAAGAATGAAAATAGATCCATAACTATCACTATGCACAAAACTCAATGGATCAAAGACCTCAATATCAATCTGACCACACTGAACCTGATAGAAGAGAAAGTTGGAAGTAGCCTGCAAGATACGGGCACAGGAGAACACTTCCTACATATAATCTCTGTAGCACAGAAAATTAGGGCAACATTGAATAAATGGGACCTCCTAAAACTGAGAAGTGTCTGTAAAGCAAAGGATGCTGTCATTAAGACAAAAAGGCATCCTACTGAATGGGAAAGATCTTCACCAACTTTACATCAGACAAATGTCTTGTATCTAATATATATATATATATATATATTTTTTCAAGAAACTATAATTTAAAATTCTAATTAAGCCAATTAAAACATGTGGCACTGAACTGAACAAAGAATTCTTAACAGAAGAAGTTCAAATGGCCAAGAGACATTTAATGTCATGTTCAACTTCATTAGTGATCTGGGAATTGCAAATCAAATCAATTTGAGATACCATCTTACACCTTCCAGAATAGCTAAAATCAAAACACCAATGATAGCCTTTGCTGGAGAGGTTGTGGAGTAAAGAATACACTCATCCTTTACTTGAGGGAATGCAAACTTGTGCAACCACTTTGGAAATCAGTGTGGCGGTTTCTCAGGAAATTGGGAATCAACCTACCTCAGGATCCAGCAATACCACTTTTGGGAATATTCCCAAGAGATGCCCAATCATACTACAAAAGCATTTGTTTAAGTATCTTCATAGTAGCATTATTTGTAATAGCCAGAACCAGGAAACAACCTAGATGCCCTTCAATGGAAGAATGGATAAAGAAAGTGTGGAATATGTATGCATTAGAGTATTACTCTGCAGTAAAAAAACAATGACATCTCGAATTTTGCATGCAAATGGATGGAAATAGAAAACACTATCCTGAGTGAGGTAACCCAGACCCAAAAAGATGAACATGGGATGTACTCAACCATTAGTGGACTTAAGCCATAAACCAAGGACATTAAGCCTATATATAGTTCACAAGCCTAGAGAAGCCAAATAACAAGGTGAACCCAAAGAAAATCATATAGATCCTCCTGGAAATTGGAAGCAAACAAGGTTGCTGGGCAAAAGTTGTGAGCATGGGGGTACGGGCTGGGGTGGGATGAGGTTGGTGGAAGAGAAGAAGGGGAGAGGGAAGGGAGAAGAGGAGGACTGGCAAGATCTTGGGGGAGTTGGAGGGTGGAGATGAAGGAAGGGCCGATATAAGTGCAGGGAAGAAGATAAGGAATCATTTTAAGGTTGGCAAGAGACTTGTCTCTAGAGGGTATCCCAGATGTCTATGGGAATGACCACAGCTAGGTCCTTGGGCATCAGAAGAGAGGGTGCCTGATCTGTCCTTGCCCCACTATCACACTGATGATTATTTCAAATATCATACAATCTTTGTCCAGCGTCGGATGAAGATAGAGATAGAAACCCTCATCAGAGCAATGGATTGAGCTCCCAAGGTCCAGTTGAAGGGCATAAAGAGGGAGAAGACTAGCAAGGAGATCAGGACTGCAAGGGTTTGGTCCATCAACTGAAGCAGTTTGCCTGTTCAAATGGGAGCTTACCAAATCCAGCTGGACTGGGTCTGAACAAACACGCGATAAAACCAGACTCTCTGATTTTGGCTGACTGAGAAGCCATTGATAAAGGTACTGGGACTTGTTTTTATGGCATGTTCTGGCTTTTGGAGACCATAGTCTATATGGATGCACAGCTCCCTAGGCCTGGATGTAGTGGGAGGGCCTTGGACTTCCCACAGGGTAGGGTTCCCTGCCCTCTCTCAATCAGGGAGGTGGAGGGAGGAGGGTGAGTGTGGGAGCAGAAAGGGCTTGGGAGGAGGAAAGGAAGTGTAAATATTTGCATAGAAACATAAAAAAGAAAAAAAAATAAATATAGGTGTTAATATATAACTTACCTTTAACTATATAAAATATTTGTTTAAAAAATCCAGATTCTAATTGAGACGGGGATCTCAGGTTATTCCAATACGTTGGACATGCTGAGAGACTGAGTTTGCAAACTTGATTAAAATAAAGGCTTTTTGTTTTTATATATGGTCTCCTTTTTGGCTTTTGCCAGGACTTCATGGGTTTGGGAATGGTTTGGGGGCTTGTCTTGGATCCCCCAAGTCACTGGAACTACCTTCTACAGAGCATTCAACCAGCTCATAAGTTTTCTGAGTTTTGTTTCACGTCTCATGTCTGCCTGTGAGTGGGCCCAGGAACCATATTGCCTGAAGACAATCTGCGGATGTACAAAAAGATCACAGATGGGGTACTTGGGAAGACATTCCCAGGGCCTTCTGCAGAGGATGGTTCCCTCTGGCAGGGTACTTGGGTAGTGTTTCTCAGTTTTGTTGTAAAACATGTGATTAGCGTTGTAAATTCTGTATAGAAACAGTCAGGCAGCAGTCTCATTTCAATAGAGGGGCGGGTCATACCCTCAAAACAGCTTGAAGCTGTGTCTTTGGTTTGGTTTGGCTCCCCTGTCCTGTTCATCATCTTGTGTGTCTGTGTATTGTTGTTGTTTTTTTTTTTTTCCTGACTTAAACTGATGCTGACAATATGGAACAGACTCAAATCATGACTTCTTTGATTTTGATATTGTGATCACTTACAGGACTTTAGAGAGAGGGCCATAAAGGAGTATATTTTCCTTGCTGCTTTAAACATTTCATAAAAGCGAGTCAGCCTTGGATCCAAGCATAAGGCTGTGGGCTGTGGGAGTGCCTGCTTTTTGGCTGGGTGGCTGGGCTAAGCAACCTTGCTGTTACAATGTAGCAAGGCTGCCAGCCACAGTTATAGGGGATAAATGTATCCTAGTAGGATTTCAAACACTGAACAGAAAATATGGGATTAATTGCTATGGCTTGGAGAGGTTAACAATCTTTTCCCCCCACATATCACATACCTCTCATGCTGATAGATGAATTTCCTCCACCTGCCCTGGGTGCTGTAGGGCTGCAAATTCTAGTCAATCATGATCAAGGTTTGGCTCCACAGGTCAAGGACTCTTTCAGATCCAATGGGTTATAAAAATCTATCATCATTTATAGGGGCTAGTTACAAGTTATTATTGAAAGACCCAACCCTATTCTCCAACTTAAGATATGACCAACTAGGCCAGAGCAGAACAGGATATCTGTGGGCGGCAGAAGCAGTCTTGAGGCCAGTTGCACTACCAAAAAGGAAAACACCCAGTCCTTTGTGTAATCTATCAAAACCCGAGGGGGCTGAAACTGGCTTGATCTAGACTGGTTTTTGTCCTGATGTTGACCCACCCCATATGTTAATTTGAATTGACCAATGATTTTGCTGTTGCTATGCTTCCCCATTATGTAATCCTGAGACCCTATAAATACTTGCTGAAAAAATACACGTGGGGGGGGGTGCTTAGTTTCATGAGAGTACCCGTAGGTGCCTTTGACAATAAAATATCCTCTTGCTAAATTCTCAATAAAATACTGGCAAACCAAATCCAAGAACACATTAGAAAAATTATCCATTATGATCAAGTAGGCTTCATCCCAGAGACACAGGGCTGGTTCAACATACGCAAATGTATCAATGTAATCCACCATATTAATAAACTGAAGAAAAAAAACCCATATGATCATTTCATTAGATGCTGAAAAAGCATTTGACAAAATTCAACACCCCTTTATGATAAAGGTCTTGGAGAGATTAGGGATATAAGGAACATACCTAAATATAATAAAAGCTATTTAGAGCAAGCCAACAGCTAACATTAAATTAAGGAGAAAAAAACTTAAAGCCATCCCACTAAAATCAGGATCACAACAAGGATGTCCACTCTCTCCATACCTGTTCAGTATAGTGCTTGAAGTTTTAGCAATAGCAATAAGACAACATAAGGGGATTAAGGGGATTCGTATGGGAAAGGAAGAAGTTAAGCTCTCATTATTTGCAGATGATATGATAGTGTACTTAAGCGACCCCCAAAACTCCACCAAAGAACTTCTACAGCTGATAAACACCTTTAGGAATGTGGCAGGATACAAGATCAACTCCAAAAAATCAGTTGCCTTCCTTTACACTAAGGACAAGGAAGCAGAGAAAGAATTCAGAGAAGCATCACCTTTCACGATAGCCACAAATAGCATAAAAATCTTGGAGTAACTCTGAACAAGGAAGTGAAAGATCTATTTGACAAGAACTTTAAATCTTTGAAGAAAGAAATAGAAGAGGACACCAGAAAAATGGAAGGATTTCCATTGCTCTTGGATGGGGAGGATCAACATAGTATAAATGACAATTCTACCAAAAGCAATCTATAGATTCAATGCAATCCACATCAAAATCCCATCAAAATTCTTCACAGACCTGGAGAGAACAATAATCAACTTTATATGGAAAACCAAAAAACCCAGGATAGCTAAAACAATCCTATACAATAAAAGATTATCTGGAGGCATTACCATCCCGGACTTCAAACTCTATTACAGAGCTGCAGTAATGAAAACAGTGTGGTATTGGCATAAAAACAGAGAAGTCGATCAATGGAATTGAATAGAAGACTGATGGAGGAAGGACATTGGTTAATTATAATAAAGAAACTGCCTCGGCCCTCATAGGACAGAAAATTAGGTAGGCGGAGTAGACAGAAGAGAATGCTGGGAAAAAGAAGCTGAGTCGAGAGAGTCACCATGATGCTCCCACTCCAGACAGACGCAGGTTAAGATCCTCTCTGGTAAGCCAGCTCATGGGCTACACAGAATATTAGAAATGGGTTAGAACAATATGTAAGAGCTAGCCAATAAGAAGCTGGAACTAGCCGGGCCAGGCAGTGTTTGAAAGAATACAGCTTCCGTGTAATTATTTCGGGGCATAAGCTAGCCATGCGGGCGGCCGGGTGCCGGGGACGCAGCCCTGCCGCCGCTCCTATTCCAACAGAAGACCCGGATTTTAACCCACAAACCTATGAATACCTGATTTTTGATAAAGGAGCTAAAAATATACAATTGAAGAAAGAGAGCATTTTCAACAAGTGATCCTAGCAGAACTGTATGTCAACCTGTAGAAGAATGAAAATAGATCCATTTCTAACACCATGTACAAAACTCAAGTCCAAATGGATTAAAGACCTCAATATCAGTCTTAATACACTGATCCTGATTGGATCATACTCTACAAATTATGGGCACAGGAGATCACTTCCTACGTATAACCCCAGCAGCACAGACATTAAGGGCAACATTGAATAAATGGGACCTCCTGAAATTGAGAAGCTTCTGTATAGCAAAGGACACTGTCACAAAGACAAAAAGGCAACCCACTGACTGGGAGAAGATCTTCACCAACCCTGCAACAGACAAAGGTCTGATCTCCAAAATATATAAAGTACTCAAGAAACTAGGCTGTAAGAAAGTAATCAACCCAATTATAAAATGGGGCACAAAGCTGAACAACAAATTCTCAACAGAAGAAGTTGAAATGGCCAAAAGATACTTAAGGTCATGCTCAACCTCCTCAGTGATCAGGGAAATGCAAATCAAGACAAATTTGAGATACCATCTTACACCTGTCAGAATGGCTAAAATCAGAAACACCAATGGCAGCCTTTGCTGGAGAGGTTGTGGAGTAAGGGGTACTCTCTTCCATTGCTGGTGGGAATGCAAACTTGTACAACCACTTTGGAAAACAGTGTGGTGGTTTCTCAGGAAATTTGGGATCAACCTACCCCTGGACCCTATATTTATATTATATAGACCAAGTGGTTTTGAACTTACAGAGACATGACTGTCCTTACATCTTGGGTGCTGGGATTAAAGACCTGTGCCATCCCACCCAACTAAACAGTTTAGTTTGACCTGCTTGAGAATGAGTTACATACAGAATGGCCATTTCTCTTTCTTTATTAAATTTATTTATTTATTAATTTATTATTATTAAAAATTTCCACCTCCTTACCTCCTCCCATTTCCCTTGCCATCCCCCATTCCCTTCCCTCTCTCTCTTCAGTCCAAAGAGCATTCAGGGTTCCCAGATCTGTGGAAAGTCCAAGGTCCTTCATGCTCCATCCAGGTCTAGAAAGGTAAGCATCCAAACAGACTATGCTCCTGCAAAGCCAGTACTTGGAGTAGGACGTGAGGACAATGAGGGCTGACTGAGAAGCCAAGGACAATCCTAGTGCCATTTCTCTTTTGACACTTTAAAGACATTTTGAGATGATAATTATCCCCCACATGCTCTTATTTTAGAACCATCGTCCACAGTAGATGGCTCTGTTTCATGAGGTTGTGGAATTTGGGAGGTGGATATTGCTGGAGGAAGTATATTATTAGGGTGCACATTAGGGGTTTTTAGACTGCCCCCACTACCTTCTTTCCCTCTATTTCCTGGCTGTCAGTCCTGCCAGCTTGCTCAGCCCCATGACTTCCTTTCTATTACTGTGAGGAAAAACAAATCCATTTCCCCCAAGTCACTTTCTGCTGTGCATTTTATCCTAACAACTCATCCACAATTTCCTGGGGTTCCCAAGTGCACAAAGAGACATTTCTACAAAGGATTATTTCACCTCTAATGTTTCTCCACATTTTATCATTTGTCTGATGTGTTCATTGCAGGCAAATTATTTTTTTCATCTGAGGCCTTAGTCTAAGACACTGATTGTGACCTGTCTCTATTCCATAGCACTTTCCCACACTTTGTTGTTCAGACTGGGACATGTTTATTCAATCAATTTTCTCTTTGTTGAACAACTTCTGGCTAATATATTTCATATCCTTGTTCCAAGTTCAGTTTGTACTTCCAAAGTGTTATTTTCAAGATCCAGGCTGATTCTTCACAAGGGATGGTATCTTTGATCATCAGGAAGAGCTGCAGTTGCTTCATTTGGAAATTGTTACTTCTGCAGCAAGACTAAGACACTTTGCAAATAGCCAGTTTCTTAGACTTCCGGTCTGCAGTGGAATCATTAATGATTCTTGCCCGAGCCAAATAAGACATAAATGGTGGCTGCCAGGTGGTGGGGTCTAATTTCATGATTCCTTTGCATTCATGAGTGGGAATGCCACCCCTAGGACGCAGTTTCTTCATCTGCTCTTTGTTTAATCAAAGCAGTTGCGATTCGTAAACTCATTTTTCTCCACAAATGGCAGATTTTATTGGTTCTGGGATGTTAAATTGTTTCTGGTCAGCAACTAACATCCCTTCATGCCATATTCTGTGTCCCTTTTGACATTTGTGTTGTTTGAGAACTTAGTTACTCCCTGGCTGCATGAGATATTTTAGGCTTCTGCCCTCTGTTCCCCTCTGCCTATCTTTCCACCATTTCTTCATGGAGCACTGTTAGCAGCATTTTGCATGGGAGGTACATTACTCATTCTGCATGTCAAGTACTGGGCAGCTGTAGGAATCTTCTCCATCCTTGTCCTGGGTCCTGAAAGCCATGAGACCTTCAATAATGTATTAATTACCTTTCTTTTAATCTATTAATATCAAGTCTCTCTCTTTTTATTCATCTGTCCATACATCCTTCTATCCATCCATCTGTTCCTCATCTGTTTACCTATTATCAAACATCTATCTATCTATCTATCTATCTATCTATCTATCTATCCATCTTGTCTTAGTTATGGTTTCTAATGCTGTAAAGAGACATTATTACCACCATAAGTCTTATAAAAGAAAGCATTTAGTTGCAAGCCCTCCATTAACATCATGGCAAAATTATACCAGACTGCAGGGAGACATGGTGCTGGAGAAGGGCAAAGGATATACATCTGGATCTTGTGGCAGGAGGAAGGAAGAATAACACACTGGGCCTATGTTGAGCTTCAGAAACCTCAAAGGCTATCTCTGGTGACACACTTATTCCAACATGGCCACACCTCCCAATAATGTCACTCCCCATGGGCTGATAAAGGGCCATTTTCATTCAAACCACCACATATCTATTAATCCTCATGTTTAGGCCATCAATCATTATTTATCATCACTCTATCATTTATCTGTCTTTTATGTATTTATTTTTTACTCTATCAGTCATCTATCTCTCCATCCATTTCTCTACCTATGTTAACTCCTATGGATCATACTGTCATTCTATTATGTTTATCTATGTACCTAATAGTCTGTCTATGTATTTATCACTGTTTCTCTAAGATATGTATATAATTATACCTCTGTACACGTTTCCACTATTTATGTTTTTATTATTATTCTATTGATGTATCAATCTATGTATCTCTATATATCTATATGTCGAATATTCTATTAACCGTGTCCCTTTCTATAATCCTATCTGACCATTAATCTACTTTCTATCTACATTCCATCTATATAACTGTCTATCTATAATCTATCTGTCTATCTATCAATCTGTCTGTCATTCTATTTATCAATCTATCATTCTATCATCAATTTTTCTCTTTTCTACTTTTCTATCTAACTACATTCTATCTATCATCTATCTATCTATCTATCTATCTATCTATCTATCTATCTATCTATCATCTATCTATCTATCTATCTATCTATCTATCTATCATCTATCATCTGTCTATCTATAATCTATCTACAATTTCTCTATGTGCTTGTCATTTTCCTATCTGTTATTTCCCAATATTCAGTCATAACCTTTTAAAGCGCCCACCACCCTCTCACTCCCATTGTTTTCCCCATAAGATTTTTGATCAAGTGTTGTCTGTTGACCATAGCCTCTGACAATTCTGGTATTAAATAATTTCCTTTACTTCTGCTTGACAAACAAGTCTATGTGGAAGGATTTTCCATTGGTGAGCCAAGACTCAGATCTCACACAGTTTGCCAAGCAGGTCCTTCTGTGACTTTAGGTATTGAAAGATCTCCAGCTGCACCCCTTGGGCAGTGTATACACTTTTGGCATTTTAGTGAAGGTAAGATGCCAGTGTTTAAGACCATTGCAGCTCAGTAGAGGAGAGGAGATATCAGGGTAAATGTCACTGAATTCTCTGGTTTCCTTTTGTCTAAAAAGCCCAGATTCTGCATTTCTTGGTTAAAGGTACCCATATGCATTTAGAATAATTGTTGTCAATGGTATTTATCAGCTTATTTGTTGCTTTAATAGGACGTAGAATCTTCTACTTATCTTACCCTGCCATCTTTTGTGGTATCAATTAGTTGAACACTTATGGAAATACACTTCTGAAAGGTTGTCTGCCCACTTTAGTGTGAAGTCTAACCCTTCCCAGATCAGGAAATGAGGAGTTATGACCCCCAAAAGGTCTTTGGTAGTGGATGATATTGCTGTGATGTTGAACAAGGCAATTTCTTTTTCAGTTTGCTGAAGGAAGGGAGTGAAAGATATCCATGGATGATGGTGAGTAAGGTACAAAAGTCTAAGCAACTCAAGGAAAAGTAGAAATATGGAAACAGAGAGATTGATCAGCTTACAACAGTGTTGTAAGTCAGGGACAACCTTGATTTGCAACAGGATATCTGAGACTGCACTTGAAACTCAGGCTGCGAGAAACATCAGTGTCTCATTCAGTGGTTTCTCTAGAGCATAATCTGATACCTGAGCTGGCTTCATTCTCTAGAGCACACCATATCTCCTGTCTCACAGGAGACTTTTCAGTTGCAAGTAATAAAACACAATTCAAACTGGCTTTAGGGAAAGCCGGTTTAGTTAAAGCAGAAATTCATCTAAACATCAAAAGACAGTGAGTAATCTTCAGGTGTGGCTGGATTGGCTGATCAAGAAATCCTGATGAGGATCCTGGTCTTGATTGCTATTTTTTTTAACTGACTTTACTATGGCCACAATGTTAGGATGTTTTCCCTGGCTGTCTTAAGGTCAGGTGCCTTTTCACAAAGCCTAATGTGGTCAGGTGAGGTCAACTCTAACAAAACCATTATGACATAAGATGACTGTTCTAGCTAAATGTGGAAGGTAGGATATACAGTGTCCATCAGTTTTCCACAGAAAGAGAGGAAAAGCCACACATGCCTGGATATGGAGGAAAGTCTTAGGGAGAAGTAAAGTTGAGGGGCGGGAAGGTCCTTGTGGCAGCTGGGGTATACAAGTGCTTATTTCTTTTCAGTACCCTATCCTTTTTTGATATTGTTTTCTTAATTTGAACACCATTGGAATTCTGTAATCACTGTGCTGTGAATTCCCCATAATTGAGCAATCACTTTCTGAATGAATCTCAAGCTAAGACTAACATACTGAGAAGAAAGTTTTTCTCAGTAATGAAGCATCTGTATGGTTCATTCCTGAATTCAGACTCCAGAGGGCTTATTAAATGCTTGCCAAGGTTGTAGTGTATACATGTAATGTCACTGCTGGGGAGGCAGAGACAGGCGGCTCTGGGACTGACTGGCCAAACTACTTCTTCTATTCAAAAAATCCTAGGTCCCTGTAAGTGATGATTTCTAAATTAGCATGTTAAACACACACACACACACACTTTCCAAAAGCCTCCAAATAACACCCCAAGCCACATAACTGCAGATGTACATATGCTAATTAATTAAAACACTTGGCATAATTTTTGTGCCAAGTGGCAGTCAGGTCTGCAAGATAAGAAGGGTGGACAGTGCCCCTTCCATGGGGGAATAATGAGATTTTAGCTGTTGGGTGGCTTAATTATCTTCAGTGTGAGGCAGAACACTACCCAACTTTCTGGAATCTTCCAGCTTCCTGGCATCCTTCCCCTTTTAGTAACTCTATTTATTTATTTATTTATTTATTTATTTATTTATTTATTTATTTATTTATTAAAGATTTCTGTCTCTTCCCCACCACCGCCTCCCCTTTCCCTCCCCCTCCCCCAACCAAGTCCCCCTCCGTCGTCAGCCCAAAGAGCAATCCAAACTGCCTAGGCTCCCACAAAACCAATAACAGCTCCATAAGGTCTCAAAGAGTGCGCACTGATGCTGGCTGTTAAATATATTGGAGCAGCTTTGGAGGGGTTGGGGAAAAAAGCTTGCTCATCAGGTGTGTGGTGCACTAGGTGAAAAATCCACAGGACCATTATCAGACCTGAGAGTGAGAGGGAGAGCAGAATGAATTATATGAGATGTACAGCAGGTGAACATGACAGGAGATGTAATAGGAAGAAGTTGTTTCCTTTAAAACATGAAGAAAGACTTGTCAAGACAGACAGCATAACTGGATGTCAACCTGTAGAAGAATAAAAGTAGATCCATATTTATCACCATGCACAAAATTCAAGTACAAATGGATTAAAGACCTCAATATTAATCTGACCACACTGAACTTCAAAGAAGAGAGAGTTTGAATGAGTCTGCAACACATGGGCACAGGAGACCACTTCCTGTGTAGAACCAAATTAGCATAGACAGTAAGACCAACAAGGAATAAATGGGACCTGAATCTGAGAAGCTTCTCTTATGCAAAGGACACTGTCACTAAGACATAAAGTCATCCTACTTAATGGGAAAAGACCTTCACCTTTCCCTATCATACAAAGGTCTAATCATCAAATATATAAAGAAATCAAAATATTAGACATTAAAACTCAAATTAATCCAATTAAAAATGGGGTACTGAACTGAACAGAGAATTCTCAACAGAAGAAGTTCAAATGGCCAAAAGACACTTAAGGTCATGCACCACCCTTTTAGCAATCAGGGAAATGCAAATCAGAACAACTCTGCAATATCATCTTACACTTTTCAGAATGGCTAAAATCAAGGTCACCAATGATAGACTCTGCTAGAGAGGATGTAAAGTAAGAGGAACACTCATCCCTTGCTGGCAGGAATGCAAACTTGTGCTACCACTTTGGAAGTCAGTGTGGCAGTTTCTCAGGAAATTGGGAGTCAAGTACCTCAGAACCCAGCAATTCCACTCTTGGAAATATACCCAAGAGATGCCCAAGCATTTGTCCAATTATGTTCATTGTAGCACTATTTAATAGCCAGAACGGGGCTGTCAATAAAGAATGGATAAAGAAGGGTGGCACAAAGACTTTTGATTTTACTCAGTGGTAACAAAAAAACAATGACATTTTGAATTTTGCCTGCAGATGGATTGAAATGGACAACACTTTACTGAGTGAGATAAACCAGACCCAAAAATATGAATATGGTACGTCCTTACTTGTAAGTGGATTCTAGCCATAAATAAAGGACATTGAGCCTATAATTCATGATCCTACAGAAGCTAAAGCTAAATAAAAAGGTGATCCTAAAGAAAAACATATAGTTAATCTCCTGAATATGAGATGTAGAAAATATAACCAGGCGAATGTTGGGAAGCAAGTGGGTGGGGATAGGATGGAGGTAAAGAGGAGATGGGGAGAAAGAAGGGAGAGGGGTGTATTGGGGAGAGCTTGTGGAAATGGGATGGTTGAGACAGAGGAAGTGTGGATATGGGAGCAGTGAAGAGGATATCTTAGTTAAGGGAACCATTTTAGGGTTGGCAAGAGACTTGACTCTAGAGGGGTTCCCATGTGTCCAGGAGATTTCCCCAGATTCTTCATTGGGCAGCAGAGAAGAGGGTACCTGACCTGGCCTTCTTCCATAGCCACAATGATGAATATCTTCCATATCACCATAGAAACTTTATCTGACAATGGATGGAGATAGAGACAGAGATCCACATCAAATCACTTGACTGAGCTCCCAAAGTCCAAATGAAGAGCAGAAGGAGGGAGAACAGGAGCAATGAAGTCAGGACTGCTAGGGTTGCATCCACTCATGAAGACAGTGGGACTGATTTAATGAGATCTCACCAAGGCCAGCTGGATTGGGACTGAATGAGCATGTGATCAAACTGGTCTCTCTGAATGTGGCTGACAATGAGAGATTACCGAGAAGCCAAGGACAATGGCTCTGGGTTTTAATTCTACTGCATGTTCTGGCTTTGTGGGAGCCTACTCTGTTTGGATGCTCACCTTCCTAGACCTGGATGGAGGGTAGTAGAACCTTGGACTTCCCACAGGGAAGGGAACCCTGACTGCTCTTAGGACTGAAGGGGGAGGGGCAGGGAGGGGCAGGGGAAGAGGGGGTGAGAGGTAAATGGGAGGAGGGGTGGAGATAGAATTTTATAAAAAATAAAAAAAAAACTAGAGGGGTACTTATGAAAGACAGAGAGAGGAGGAGACAGAGAGAAAGACAGAGAGATAGACACAGAAATAAAGATACACAGACAGAGAGATAGACACAGAGAGACAGAGGCCCCTGCTTAACAGTCTCAGAGCAGAGCTCTAAACAGGGTTGTTGCTTGATCTTCATTGTAGGATTTGGCCTCTTCAGACTGACTACTCAGGTGGTGGTACCACATGCCTTTAATCCTAGTACTAGGGAGGCAGAGGCAGGTGGATCTCTGTGAGTTTGAGATCAGCCTTATCTACAGAGTGAGTTCTATGACAAGTTCCCAAGCTAAACAGAGAAACCCTGTATTAAAAAACAAAACAGAACAACAAACTAAAAAAGAAGCAAAACAAAAGCAAAAATGAAAAATAATAATATGAAATAGAGATCCACTCAAATTATACATTCTTTAACTAAACTCCTCTCTTTGCAAACCATAAAAAGAAATCTAAGACAATAATTTGGGTTTTTTGTTTGTTTGTTTGTTTTCAAGACAGGGTTTCTTTGTAGCTTTGGAGCCTGTCCTGGCACTAGCTCTTGTAGACCAGGCTGGCCTCAAACTCACAGAGATCCGCCTGCCTCTGTTTCCCAAGTGCTGGGATTAAAGGCATGTGCCACCAAGGTTTTTAAGTGCGAGTTTATTCTATGTTCCACTGTGACTCTTGACAGTGTATTTCTTTTGGCTCTGTAAGAGCATTTTGCTTTTGAATATAGTTCCCTGCTATTTTGAAAGAGTGACTACTATTATTAATATAAATGATTAAATTTATTTTAATGTGTGTAAGTTTATCTGCACATTTGTATATATACCATGTGCATTCAGTGCTTGTGGAGGCCAGGGTCCGATGTCCTAGAACTGGAGTTACAAATGTTTGTATGGGTGCTAGGAATTGAAACTCAGTCCTCTGGAAGACAAGACAGTGACATTAACTTCTGAGCCATTTCTCCCATTCAACAATGGCATCTTCCTTTAAGGGGTAGGCCTATTTACTAACAGGCCTAACTAACAAAACCTGTGGGGGATATTTTGTAGTCCTAACAGGAGTCCAGGTGGTGGGTGACTCTTTCAGTTACCCTCCATCCTCTGCTCACTCTTGTTACATGTTTGCTCACCTGTGCCCTTTTCTCCCTGCTCAAGACACTTAAGTCTTGAACATCACCATCCTCAACGGAAAGGTCATGGGGGTCCAAGAAGATAGTTCTGTGATGGATGCCTTGGAGTCTCTGGAATGCTGGTCACCTGATAAATATGTTGTGAAGGTACCAGAGGAACACACATGATCTGGTGTTCCATTCTCTCTTTCTTTACACCTCCAGAATGTTTTCTTTCTTTTTCTCTCCCTTCACCTCCACCATGTCCACCCTTCTCTCTCCTGCATGTTCTGTCTGAATGTCTTTCATTTGAAGGAAGGGAGATGACCTCACAGAAGAGGAGGTTAGTGTCAACAAAGAAGCTGTTGCTTCCTTCTCTGGTTCTTGGTCTCAACTGATGATCTGTTCCCTTTTCCCTCTTCTTCCTTCCTCTCTGTCTTTCTCATAAGCAGGCTTCTGTCTTTATTTTGGCAATCCATACATTGTTGCAGTTTTAACCAACTGGCAATGTCTAGGTGGATTATTTACTGAGTATATTTTCTTCACTGGGCCATCTTTCCTGCAGCAGCTGTCTGCCTCATCTGGTGCCAATAAAGCCTCCTTTACTTTGGCTTAAAAACAAATTTAAGATAATAAAACCCATGAGCTTGATGTGTTAAAATTTTGTTAATATACATTAAAGTAAAAGACTATTAAAATAACAATAAAAAGCCTCATCATGCACATCCTGGCTTAATTTGAATACCACCAAAGGAACACCCAGCTTGCAGTTGAGATACTGGACATAGGGTATTTCTACCCAATTCTCTTCATTCATGATCAATGAATATTTTGGCTCCAAATTCTTTCAGAATCTTCTGGAAGTTTCATTGTCCTTAATCTCTGTGAGAAAGATTTAAGATTAGTATTTCTGTTTCCCTCCTAGCTTTTTTTTTCATATTGGTTGCTCATTGATCTTCTAACAGAAACCACAGAGAAATAAGATTCTAAGTTTGAATCTTTCAGAGAGCTCCCAGTTCCAATCTGCTCAGATAGTGTAGGAAAATCAAATGCACTCAAAGTGCCTGCTCTTCACATCTCTTCTGCTTCTGTTCAGAGGGCAAAGTAGACCTGGCCTTAGACTTTTCCAACTTACATTTATTAATATAATTTATTAACATGTGCATGCACAAAAATATGCATGCATGCATGTGAAGGTCAGAAGACAACTGTCCAGACTCATGTTCCTCCTTCCACTATCTGGGTCTCTGGCTTGAACTCAGGTCCTATAGCTTAGAGGAAGGTGACTTTATCTGTCGATCCACTATGCCAGCCCTTGGCATCAGTCTTATTAGCTACTTCCTGGTGGCTAGCAAGGGATTGTCTAGAAAAGGTTGGTGCTTTCTCTGTGTGACCTGCACAAGAAGGGGGTTGGTCTAGAGTATGTCTGATAAAGAAGGATGTTGGATCCATAAATTCTTATTGAACTTGAATGTTAAGCAGCATCCAATGTGACATACTTTGTTTCCTGGGCATGGGCTGATTTAATATCTAAATATGGCCTTGCCCTAGAACTCCTGGCGTTCCTTGTGTTCCTTAGGTAAGACAAATTAAGCAAACCAAGGCATTCCATATTAGGAGTCAATAGAAACATGAGTCCTTGAGATAGGTACATATAAGACAGACTGACAATGCATATGTACACACACAGACACACACATAAACAGACACACACACACACACAAACAAACATATTTTTGAGACAGCTTTTCTCATTGAACCAGATGCTTACTGATTTTTTTTGAACAGGTGGTGTAACTGGTGTATAAGTATGGATCTGTAGTTGACTCTAGATCAAAGAGAGGCTGCCCTAGGGCCAGACTTGGCCCAGAGGGGAGTATGAAGCTACAGTTACTCTGATACCAAAACCACACAAAGACTCAACCAAGAAAGAGAATTACAGGCCAATCTCACCCATGAACATAGACGCAAAAATCCTCAACAAAATACTAGCAAACCGTATCCAAGAACACATTAGAAAAATTATTCATTAGGATCAAGTAGGCTTCATCCCAGAGATGCAGGGCTGGTTCAACATATGAAAATCTATCAATGTAATCCATCATAGAAATAAACTGAAAGAAAAAAAACGATATGATCATTTCATTAGATGCTGAAAAAGCATTGGACAAAATTCAACATCCCTTTATGATAAAAGTCTTGGAGAGATTAGGGATACAAGGGTCATACCTTAATATAATAAAAGCTATTTACAGCAAACCGACAGCTAACATCAAACTAAACAGAGAGAAACTCAAAGCCATCCCACCAAATATGGGACATGACAAGGCTGTCTGCTCTCTCCATACATCTTCAATATAGTGCTTGAAGTTTTAGCAATAGCAATAGAACAACATAAGGGGATCAAGGGGACTCGAATCGGAAAGGAAGAAGTTAAACTTTTGTTAATTGCAGATGGTATGATAGTGTACATAAGCGACCCCAAAAACTCCACCAAAGAACTTTTACAGCTGATAAACACCTTTAGTAATGTGGCCGGATACAAGATCAACTCCAAAAAATCAGTCACCCTCTTATACACAAATGATATGGAAGCAGAGAGGGAAATCAGAGAAGCATCACCTTTCACAATAGCCACAAACAGCATAAAATATCTTGGGGTAACTCTAACCAAGGAAGTGAAAGATCTATTTGACAAGAACTTTAAAGCATTGAAGAAAGAAATAGAAGAGGATACCAGAAAATGGAAGGATCTCCCTTGCTCTTGGATTGGGAGGATCAACATAGTAAAAATGGCAATCCTACCAAAGGCAATTTATAGATTCAATGCAATCCCTCCTCCATTTTGAAAGCCTACAGGGTAGTTCCCTCATACTCCCTCTCCTTCTCTTTTCTCTCTCCTGTGTGAGTCCATAATTGCACCTTCTTATCTGACTCTGACCCTTCCACCTCCCCATATAAAGATCTTTAATGACAACATGGAGTCTTGATTGGTAGATTCTATCCTACAGGGAAACTCCTTAAGAAAGAAAGTAAACAACTCAAAGTAGCTATAGAGAGTCTTTGAACCTGAGCAGATTCACTAGGCCCCTTTCTCCAAACAGTGTATTGGCAGTAAATATATTATTGAGCAATCACCACAGACAATAGAGTTGCTTAGAAGAGGCTCAGATCAACTGAGCCATGAGATAGAAACAAAAAAACATTGTTCAGTTCACTGAACTGCCTAAAGGCTGCACAGTGAATTCCAGGTGCTCAAATTTTGGGATGAGATTTGGTAAACCAACTGTCATTTAGTCATTTTTCCTCCTGTAAGTGCTTTTTCACCCATACTCCTGTAAGTACCCACAATAAAATTCATTGGTTCACCTGGTTAGACTTGGCCTATAGTAGGGCCATATCTTTGGTGAGTAGTCAATTTGTTCACACAACATAGGGTTCACCCAAACAATCCATATTAGGATAGTCAATGAATCTTCAAAACCCTTTGTTAGTGGAGGCCACTCACCTTCCCAATCACCTTGACTTAAAATAATCAAATAAACCCTATATTATTTGCAACACTGTTTGGCCCATAGCTCAGCCATGTTTCTAGATTCCTGTCTGCAGGGAGCCAGTACGTGCACATGCCATTACAAGATGGAGCCAGGCTCCTGCAGGCTTGGGATAAACAATTCCATATAAGGTCATAGCCAGTACCACCATCTCGGGCATGCTCAGTGTCCTCAGTGTGCCGGGCCTATCAGGTAGCTTGGAATGGCTGCTGAGACACTTTGACCAATAGGAGGCCTGCACATACCCCTAGTCCCTATATAGGCAGTTGCAGCTCAGAGCTGGGGCCCCTTGCCTCCTGCTCTCCCTTCAACCAAGAGGCTCCAATAAAGCGTGATTTGGGAAGAATCCTCGTCTGGTGGCTGTTCTTACCTGCTGGTAAGGGAGTTCGCCGCAACAGGTGCCAAAAACCCGGGACACCGGGTCTCCTTCAGGTACCAGGCAAGGGGCCGAGGAGGATTCAGAACCCAACACGTGGGTCGGCAATATTGGTAAGTAAGTTCTCCAAGTATGCTGGTTGCGGGGGGTTGAGCCCTGGGTGTTTTGCTTAGCCTTTGTGGCAATAGTAATCTCTGTTGTTTTTTGCTGTTTCTGGCTGCGCTGCCATAAGCCTGGGCAAGAGTGCTTATGCTTCTGCAATCGCCTGTACACTGAAAGTAAGACCATTGTAGATAAAGCGGCCTTTTGGGTGCCTGGGATAAATCTGCTGTAGATAAAGTGGTGCCTTGGTTGTGTTCACTGCGTGCACGTGGGAGTACATCATGGGCAACAAGGGTTTTTGACATGGTTGGACCAGTGCAAGCGCTCCTTAAGCAGCATGGCTTGAAGATATCGCGGCAAATGATTATTACCATTTTAACAGACATAGACAAGGCTGTGTCATGGTTTGCAGTGTCAGGGGATCTCAACTTGCCCTCCTGGGAGAAGTTGGGACTCGATCTTGAGAGAGCAAAGCAGGAAGGCAAACTGGGGCACGGTACCTTTCCTTTTTGGTGCCTAGTATGTGGCTGTCTCCAAGAGGGAGCTAACACAGAGATTATTAAAGAAGGGCGAAAAGCATTGATAGCACACCAGGATAGCCTCTCAGAATCAGACTCAATAGGGGAGACTTAGATAGGCCTAAAAGAAAAATAGAAAAGAAAAAAGAAAAGCTTAAAAATGTAGAAAACAGGTCCGAAAAGGAGGACAAAAAGGATTCAAGTCCAAAGGATGGGGAAGAGGTGGGCCAGCTTTATCTGGTCCTAAAAGAGTTTGCAGACTTAGAGATGTCAGATGAATGCTATAGCAAAAAATCCCTTAAAGGATTTTATGCTAAATTTTACAAATGGCTCTTCCAATGGAGGAACTGCATATATGGTTAATGGTGATAATAATAAAAAAAAATATTGTGGAGCATAACAAGGCTCCTTGAATGCATCTTATGAAAGTTGCAAGCAGATCTTGATGCAAACGGATCTGGCATGATAACACCAAGCTGACCTTTGCTAGGGCAAGGTGGAAAAGCCGTTGCAATGCATTATGAAAAAACCCGATATATATATTTGGGGTCGAGGATATGTTTATGCTTTTTCACAGAAAGAAAATAAAATCTGGACCTGGATGATGTCGAGGCTGCAGATATCCCACAGAGGAGCTCCAGAGGCGATTGGAGAGTGGTCCTTGGTCCGGACTTCCCTGCCCCCAAGGAGAGGAGTGCCTGAGAACAGAACATGCTGCCCCACTATGCAGGGTGTCCTGCCTCTAGAGAGTCCAGGGAGACCAGCTGAGCTTGCAGTAAATTGGTCTGAGGACTTTGATGCCACCCTGGAGGAACTCAGATGCGCAGTGTTTCTAATCAACTCAACACATGTAGATCTCAGCCTGGGAGAGAAACTGCAGTCCTGGATCTCCTCTGCCTTCTCCCTGTTTAAGGATTGGGTGGGGGTGGGGATGTTTTTTTGCATGCTGCATAGGAGGGTGCATGCTGTGCCTATGGTTAATTTGGTTAATTTGTTGCCTTCAGGCTCAAGCATCCTGTGATAAGGTGGTAATGCTGCAGGCGCTGGCTGCCCTTGAGAAGGGTGATTCCCCCCAAGTTTGGTTATTTGTCCTCAAGAGTCAATAGTGACTGATGCGTAGCCTTTGCACCCTCACAGAAGTTCTGTCCATTGCACCAAGGAAGGTATGCTAGTCCTTTGTGTTCCGGTATTGCCTTTGCACCTCCATGGATCTTGTTCCATTGCACTGGAGAAGGAATACTGTAGACGCAGGCCTCCCTTGATGGGCCCTCACATCATGAGGTGAAGACCTGATTGGGAATAAGACCTCTGACTTGGCTTTGAGACAAACAAGAAGGGGGAACTGCAAGGAGCCAGTATGTGTGGCCACCATTACAAGATGGCGCAGGGCCCCTGCAGGCTTGGGATAAACAATTCCATATAAGGTCATAGCCAGTACCACCATTTCGGGCATGCTCAGTGTCCTCAGTGTGCCAGACCTATCAGGTAGCTTGGAATGGCTGCTGAGACACTTTGACCAATAGGAGGCCTGCACATACCCCTAGTCCCTATATAGGCAGTTGCAGCTCAGAGCTGGGGCCCCTAGCTTCCTGCTCTCCCTTCAACCAAGAGGCTCCAATAAAGCGTGATTTGGGAAGAATCCTCGTCTGGTGGCTGTTCTTTCCTGCTGGTCAGGGAGTTTGCTGCACCTGTCTTACTCTAAATTAACCCGTCTGCATTTATCTGTATCACCACTAGTTCATGTTTTACCAGCATACATTTGGCAGCTCCAGAGAAGGTTGTTTCCCTAGTGGTGTCTACATGGCTTCTCAGTGACTCTACCTTCTTTCTCCCAGAATTATTTACTTTTCCCACCTAGGTATATTCTGCTAAGCTACTGGCTGAAAACAGCTTTGTTCATTAACCAATACAAGCAAATGTAGACAGAAGGACTTCCCAAACCATCCCTTTGTCCAATGCATTCATTTCAAGAGCTGGATTAAAAATTTATTATTAAACCAGGTACTTGAAAGAGGTTATATTTATTCTGCTACTGAGAACAGGATCTGGAATTAATGTGTTGGTAGGGCCCTACTTCCTCAAGAAGTCCTATGACAGGTGGTTCTTGACATTCCTCAGTCTGTATCACTTCTCTCAATATCTGCATTGTTGTGTGAGTTTACCACTGTTTTTCTGTGTGCCCCTTTTGATACTGGGTTTGCCATTGAATTTAAAGGCCATCCACACTTGAGATGACCCATTTTTGTGAATTTTAAGCTTCTATTTGCAAAGTTATTTATTTAAAATATGTTCCCTCTCAGTGGGGGCTAGTACTTGGATATATCTCTTTTTTGTCATTTTTTTTATTAATTTCTATGGAGCGCTACATTTTTCTCTGCTCCCCTCCCTGTCTCTCCCCTTTCCCCTTCAACCCTCCTTCAAGGTCCCCATGCTCCCATTCTTTTTTTTATTGAAAAAAAGTTTCTGCCTCCTCCCAGCCTCCCATTTCCCTCCCCCTTCTTCTGCCCCTCCCCCCTCCCTCCACTCCTCTTCCCTTCCCTCTCCAGTCCAAAGAGCAGTCAGGGTTCCCTGCCCTGTGGAAAGTCCAGGGTCTTCTCCTCTCCATCCAGGTCTAGGAAGGGGAACATCCACATTGGCTAGGCTGCCACAAAGCCAGAACATGAAGTAGGAACAAAACACCATGCCATTGTCCTAGGCTTCTCATAAGCCCTCATTGTCCACCATGTTCAGAGAGTCCGGTTTTATCCCATGATTTTTAAGTCACAGACCAGCTGGTCTTGGTTAGCTCCCAATAGATCAGCCCCACTATCTCGGTGGATGGGTGCACCTCTCCTGGTCCTGACTTCCATGCTCATGTTCTTGCTCCTGCTCCTCACTGGGACTTTGGGAGCTTAATCTGATGTTCCAGTATGGGTCTCTGTCTCTACCTCCATCCATCGCTAGATTAAGGTTCTATGGTGATATGCAAGTTATTCATCAGTATGGCTATAGGATAGGGTCATTTCAGGTTCTCTATCCTCAGCTGCCCAAGGAACTAACTGGGGACATTGCCCTGGGCACCTGGAAGCCACTCTAGGTTCATGTCTCTTACCAACCCTAAGGTGGTTTCCTTAATTAAGTTAGGTGATTCCCTGCTCCTCTATCCAACCTTGTTTTATCCCCAATCATCCCGTTTCCCCAAGTTCCTCCATCCTCCCCTTCTCTTTTTCTCTCCCCATCTCCCCTTACCCCGTCCCACCCCACCGCCAAGATCCCAATGTTTTTCCCAGCAATCTTGTCTATTTCCCATAGCAGGAATAATAACTACATGTTTTTTGGGGGGTTCACCTTCTTATTTAGCTTTTTAGAACCTCAATATCAGTCTGAACACACTGAACCTGATAGAAGAGAAAGTGGGAAGTACCCTACAACATATGGGCACAGGAGATTGCTTCCTATGTATAACCCCAGCAGCACAGACACTAAGGGCAACATTGAATAAATAGGACCTATTGAAACTGAGAAGCTTCTGTAAAGCAAAGGACACTGTCACTAAGACAAAAAGGCAACCCACTGACTGGGAGAAGATCTTCACCAACCCTGCAACAGACAGAAGTCTGGTCTCCAAAATATATAGAGAACTCAAGAAACTAGACTTTAAACTGCTAATTAACACAATTAAAAAATGGGGCACTGAACTGATCAGAGAATTCTCAACAGAAGTAGTTTAAATGGCCAAAAGACATTTAAGGTCATGCTCAACCTCCTTAGCCATCAGGGAAATGCAAATCAAAACAACTTTGAGATATCATCTTACACCTGTCAGAATGGCTAAAATCAAAAACACCAATGATAGCCTTTTTTTGGAGAGGTTGTGGAGAAAGGGGTACCCTAATCCATTGCTGGTGGGAATGCAAACTTGTGCAACCACTTTGGAAATCAGTGAGGCGGTTTCTCAGGAAATTTGGGATCAACCTACCCCATGACCCAGCAATACCACTCTTGGGACTATACCCAAGAGATGCCCTGTCATATGACAAAAGCATTTGTTCAACTATGTTCATAGCAGCATTATTTGTAATAGCCAGAACCTGGAAACAACCTAGATGTTCTTTAATGGAAGAATGGATGAAGAAAGTGTGGAATATATACACATTAGAGTACTACTCAGTGGTAAAAAACAATGACTTCTCGAATTTTGCTTGCAAATGGGTGGAAATAGAAAACACTATCTTGAGTGAGGTTTCCCAGACCCAAAAAGATGAACACGGCATGTACTCACCCATAATTGGTTTCTAGCCATAAAATATAGTTATCCTCTTGGATATGGGAAGTAGACAAGATTGCCGAGGAAAAATTGGGATCGTGGTGGAGGGGTGGGATAGGAGTAAGGGGAGATGGGGAGAGAAATGTGAGGAGGGGAGGATGGGGGCAACTTGGGGAATTGGGATGGTTAAGATAAAGGAAGGATGGATATGGAAGCAGAGAAGCATATATTTTAATTAAGGGATCCAGCTTAGGGTAGGCAAGAGACCTGAACCTAGAGGGGCTTCCAGGTGCCCAGGGAGATGTCCCCAGTTAGTGCCTTGGGCAGCTGATGATAAGGAACCTGAAATGGCCCTATCCTATAACCACACTGATGAATATCTTGCATAACACCATAGAACCTTCATTGGGCGATGGATGGAGATAGAGACAGAGACCCACATTGGAGCACCGAAATAAGCTCCCAAGGTCCCAATGAGGAGCAGAAGGAGGAAGAACATGAGCAAGGAAGTTGAGACAGTGAGGGGTGTACCCACCCACTGAGACAGAGGGACTGATCTATTGGGAGCTCACCAAGGCCAGCTGGACTGGAACTGAAAAAGCATGGGATAAAACCCAACTCTCTGATCATGGCGAACAATGAGGGCTGATGAGAAGCCAAGAACAATGGCACTGGGTTTTGATCCTACTGCATGTTTTGGCTTTGTGGGAGCCTAGCCAATTTGGATGTTCATCTTCCTAGACCTGGATGGAACGGGGAGGACCTTGGACTTTCCACAGTGCAGGGAACCCTGACTGCTCTTCGGACTAAAGAAGGATGGGAAAAGGAGTGGGGGAGGGGGAGTGGTGTGGGAGGAAGTGGAGGGCAATGGAAGGCTGGGAGGAGGCAGAAAATTTTTTTTATTTTTCAATAAAAAATAAATAAATAAATGAGTCTCAGTTGAGGAATTACCTCATCAGGTGCGTCTGTAAGCATGACTGTTAGTCAAGTTTTAATCAATTCCAGTCCACTGTGGGTAGCATCATTCCCTTGGAAGTGGTCCTGTGTTGTGTATGAAAGCTAGCTGAGTATGAGGCTGCAAGAAAGTTAGCAAGTGGCATCCACTGTACTTCTGCTACAGGGGCTGCTGGAGTTTTAAAGAAATAAATAACTTAAACAATACACACAGATTGGGTCTGTATTGGAGTCAACAGTTGAGGGAGTGTCAAGTGTAAAAATATGCTCTTTGGTATATCAGAGAGACAAGTATTTGACTCTTCACTTTGGACCTGTCCTGCTGTCACTAAAGAATGTATCAGGGACATTACAATGGAAATAACTGAAGTGCTTTTCCTTGGTAGTGTCTCTCTGCTCAGCTTTTCTGAGTTTTACTGGTCTTGGAGTAAGCAGATCTCTTCCTTCATCTACCCTACATAAGAGGGAAGGGTCAGAAGTTTGTGCCAGACCCAAAAAGCACCTAGTTGACAACTGGAATCAGTGGCCATTGTGTTTTTAAGTTTGCTACAGGGGCCCATGTGGGAGGGTAGAATATCCTGTTTCACTCAGTGATGATTTTTCTCCCCCTGAGGCTGACCTACTGGACAGTAGGTTCTTTAAGATTTTGTTGAAGGCAAAAACTGCAAAAACATCTAGTAGTAATACTCCAAAGAAACATAGGCAGGTTGCTGCTCTCCCTTAATCCTCTTGCTTCTCTTGCAGATGAAGAACACTCCAAAATGTAGGTGGTATCTATAATAGCACGGCTGTTTTAGCCAAGCACACCTCATTGGAGGTTTTCAACATCTGAGGCACTAGCTTAAAACAAATATGTGCAGGATAGTGTGGGGTTAGCACACATGCTCAAGGAAATTCTTAGGGAACTGGGTTCCCGGCCATCTCCATATCTGGTTCTTTCCAGCATCATCAATTAAGCAGGTGCTTTATGTATCAGGTAAAGCTGAAACATGTTCTGACTCTAATAATTTCACAGTATCTACGACAAAATTTTCCATCTGACATCTCTTTGGAATAATAGATAAGTTCCCTGGGGGCCACAGACATGTCTCAATTGTCACCTCCCAGTCCCACCACTCTCAATGGTACCTGACAACTCAGGGCTCTCAGTAAGTGTTAAAGGGAAGGATGAGGTTTTGGCATTGCCAAAGACAACAGAGAGGTCCTAAGGGATTGAAGTATGGCCAGGTCTTTCCTTAGATCTGCTGTTTTTCACCCTGTTTCTCTCCTGAAAGTTCATGGAAGGAAATGTGACTGTAAGTCTGTGTTTGATATCAGGAAGGTGTGGAAGAATTCTGGCTTATTGCCCTTGTGAGCACTTTTCCCATATATTGAAGGCTGTGTGATGTGGTGGGGACCACACTAACTTTCTTCTCAGTTTATCTGAGTCCCCTGGCATTAGGACTGGCCTGTGCAAGTGTTCTATGCACAGATCCCAGTGTGATTTGATGGGGAAATCATAAGGTACTGAAACATGATATCATGGTCTGGGAAGACAGAGATCCTTTAAGTCTTTTGTAAGATGGTTCTAAAAGACCGCAACCACCATTTTCTAAGTGACTGTGGTATCAAAGAGAGACGTAGGCACTGGCTTTTCTTTTTTTCATTTTGTGTGTGGTGTACTTATGCCATATATTTGTGTATGCATGATTTTGCATGTGTGTATGTTCACATACATGTATGTGTACACATGCATTAAGCAGCAGAGCGATCAATGCTGGGAGTCAACCTCAGTTATTCTCCAACCTCAGTTGTTAAAGCAGAGCTTCTTAACCAAATACATCCATTGACAGTGAGGCCAGCCTCTTTATCTAGTGCACATAGGGGTTTCTGGGTGATCAGACCTGTGATGATTAGACTACACGATACAGCCATCTCCCCAACTATCTAGACAACAACTTTGCATGTGAAAGAAGTAGCATTTATTGTGCACCCAGATGCTTGATGCCTATCAATTGCTGCAGTATTTCAAACCACTTGGGTCTTGACTCATGAACTCCACACCTTACTGATGTGACACCCATGTAGGGCAGCTTTGAGGTAGGAGTCAGGCTGGGATTTGAACCTTAGAGCTCTGACCACTCTATTAAAAAGAGTGCCCCAATTTCTCAGGGAATGCAGCCCCTGCAAAGGCTTGTGACAGTGACTCCAGGCTTTGAACCCCCCTCCTACTCTGGACTGTCATCAAATTGACTTTTGCCAAGCTTACCCTAAGAGGTTACATGGTCTTTTATAGATGAAAGTGTGTCCCTTCTCTTTTTAATATCTTAAATATCCACAAGGAAATCAAAGATTTTAGGAACCAATGGCTGACAAGCTCTCTTCCTGCATGGGAAAGGTGATAACTAAAACAAGAGACAGCGAGTCTGTATCTTCCCCAGACACTCAGGGGATTCACTGTGAGAAATAAAGTGCCTTATAGATGCATATCAGCAGACTGATATGGATTTTAGAAAAGAATGCTGCCATTTGTGACTGGTGGGAAATATAAATTCTGCCTCAGCTGAGAGCATTGGGATGAGGATCTTTAGAGAGAGGAGAAATGGGCTACACAGCCTCCCATTGGGTAGAGAGTGCTCCCTATTTCTATTATGTGTTCAAATGATAAATGTGCAGCAGGAAAACTCTTGTTTTTTTTTCTACCAGCTTATATATTCTGAGGTGTATTATGTGTGTGTGTATGTGCAGGACATAGGTATACATGTGTGTAGGATTGTACTTGCAGGTGCCTGCATGGATGCAGCAGCCAGAGTTCAACTTCAGGTATCATTTCAAAGGTCTTCCCCACTGTTGCTGGGGGTCCTTCTGCTCCTCCAGCCTATAGCTGCTGAGATACCAGCCCATTGGGTCGTGGTCTCTCTCCCTTTAAAAAAGCAGCTACTTCCCTTCTCTCTCTCTCTCTCTCTCTCTCTCTCTCTCTCTCTCTCTCTCTCTCCTCCACATCTGGTGACTAGACTCCCTTTCTGGTTGTGCAGCTGGGACGGTGATCTGTAAGTTTTTTCCCCTTTAAATAAATACCACCCTATTAATCATAATTCCAAACTGGTGTGGCATTGTTTGTGACTTACGCCTACACCTGGCGCCCAATGTTTGGTGTTAGGACCCTCTCCTTTCCCTGCTCGGCTGCCTTCCGCGAGTTCGGCTTGGCGCAAGCCCTCCCTTCCTCAGCCGCGGCCTGTGCCTTGCGGCCTGTGCCTTGTGGCTTGTGCCTTGCGACCTGTGCCTTGTGGCCTGTGCCTTGTGGTCTGTGCCTTGAGTGTGGAGCCAGCAGCTTAATATAAATTATCACGCAGTAGCTTTTCTTGCTGCAGTTCTTTATATTTTTCCTTTAGACACCTCAGATTGACTTCAAGTCCCCACACACCCTATCGTCTGCTTCCCCACGTGGATTTAAACTCCACAGGCCCGCCGTAGTTTCTGCCCGTGTGGTTTGCTCTTTTCTGAGTCGTTTTTAAATCTCCCTTGCAAGTACAGCTCTTAAGTGGTGCGAACCAGAGCACGCAGTTGCCGGTTGCGAAAGCTGCAACCCCTCACATGACTTTGTCATGTGGAGGCATAAGTGGCTTCCAGGTTGCTCTTTCTACCCCTGGGTTTCTGGTTCCGTCTATGGAACTGATTTAATTACATTTACTTTATTGAGTAACTCGCATTTTTCAGTTTTTAACATCTACTAAGGCAGACTCTGAAATAGGACCCCGTTTTCATCGTGACTTGGAAACAGCACCACCTGCTGGATAATGGGTAATATGGCAGTTTTTGTTTCTAAGGCAAATTTTACTGCTTTGTTTTCACTAATACAATGGATTAGTAAATTTATGTTTATTAATACAATCGATTAAATCATACAAGGTTTATATGATTATGGGGATACATTAATTTGCTTGTTACTAGGTTTCAGTTTTCTTTTCCATATTCTACCATTAAGGAAGAATATGGCACTCCTAAGGATGAGAGAATCTTTATGAACTAATAATGAACAGAAGAAATTGGCACTCCTAAGAATGATAGAATCTTTACAAACTAATAATGAACAGAATAATATGGCACACCTAAGAACGAGAGAATCTTTTTATTTATTTATTGAAAAAAAAAATTTCTGCCTTCTCCTAGCCTCCCATTTCCCTCCTCCTTCTCCCACTCCTCTCCCCCTTCCCCCGCTCCTCTTCCCCTCCCTCTCCAGTGTGAAGAGCAGTCAGGGTTCCCTGCCCAGTGTAAAATCCAAAGTACTCTCCCCTCCATCCTGGTATAGGAAGGTGAACATCCAAACTGGCTAGGCTCCCACAAAGCCAGACCATGAAGTAGGATCAAAACCCAGTCCCATTATTTTTGCTTCTTATCCACCCTCATTGTCCGCCATATTCAGAGAGTCCGGTTTTATCCGATCCTTTTTCAGTCATAGTTCAGCTGGCCTTGGTGAGCTCCCAATAGATCAGCCCCACTGTCTCCGTGGGTGAGTGCACCCCTTGTGGTCCTGACTTCTTTACTCATGTTCTCCCTCCTTCTGCTCCTCATTGGGAGCTCAGTCGGGTGCTCCAGTGTGGGTCTCTCTCTCTCTCTCTCTCTCTCTCTCTCTCTCTCTCTCTCCATTGACAGATGAAGGTTCTATGGTGATATGCAAGATATTCATCAGTATGGCTATAGGATAGTTTTCTGGTCAGGTTCTGGTCAACAGTTCTGGTCAGGTGTCCCGGGATCCAATAAGGCACTTCTCTCCTTGCGGGCAGGGAAGTCCGGACCAAGGACCTCGCTCCAATTGCCTCTGGAGCTCCTCTGTGAGACGTCCACAGCCTCAACTCAGGTCCAGCTTTTATTTTCTTTCTGTGAAAAGAGCATAAACATATCCTCGACCCCAAATATATATATAGGTCAGGTTTTTTCATAATGCATGGCAAGGGCTTTTCCACCGTGTCTTAACAAAGGTCAGCTTGGTGTTATCATGCCAGATCTGTTGGCATCAGGATCTGCTTGCAACTTTTATGAGTTGCTTTAAAGGAGCCTTGTTATGCTCCACATTTTTTTATTATTATTACCATTAATCATATATGCAGTTCCTTTATTGGAAGAGCCATTTGTAAAATTTAGCATAAATTTCTTTAAGGGATTTTTTTTTTGCTATAACAGCAAATTACAGTTGTGTACATGAATCCTTTTTGTCCTCGTTTTCGGCCCAGTTTTCTACATTATTAAGCTTTTCTTTTTTCTTATCTATTTTTCTTTTTTTTTTATTGAGAAAAGGAAAAAAAAGTTTCCGCCTCCTCCTAGCCTCCCATTTCCCTCCCCCTCCTCCCACTCTTCTCCCCCTCCCCTCACTCCTCTCCCCCTCCCCCACTCCTCTCCCCCTCCCTCTCCAGTCCAAAGAGCAGTAAGGGATCCCTGCCCTGTGGAAAGTCAAAGGTCCTCCCCCCTCCGTCCATGTCTAGGAAGGTGAACGTCCAAACTGGCTAGGCTCCCACCAAGCCGGAACATGAAGTAGGATCAAAACCCCGTGCCATTGTCCTTGGCTTCTCATAAGCCCTCATTGTTTGCCTTGATCAGAGAGTCCGGTTTTATCCCATGCTTTTTCAGTCATAGACCAGATGGCCTTGGTGAGCTCCCAATAGATCAGCCCCATTGTCTCAGTGGGTGGGTGCATCCCTCATGGTCCTGACATCCTTGCTCGTGTTCTCCCTCCATCTGCTCCTCATTGGGACCTTGGGAGCTCAGTCCAGTGCTCCAGTGTGGGTCTCTGTCTCTATCTGCATCCATCACCAGATGAAGGTTCTATGGTGATATGGAAGATATTCGTCAGTATTGCTATAGGATAGGGTCATTTCAGGTTCCCTATCCTCAGCTTCCCAAGGGACTAACTGGGGACATTGCCTTGAGCTCCTGGGAACCACTCTAGGTTCAAGTCTCTTGCCAACCCTAAGGTGGCTCCCTTGACAAGATATGTGCTTCCCTGATCTCCTATCCAACCTTCCTTTATCCCAATCTTCCTGTTTCCCCAAGTTCCCCCAATCCTCCCTTTCTCACTTTTCTCTCCCCGTACCCCCTTATCTCCTACCCACGCCACACCCAAGATCCCAATTTTCTCCCTGGCAATTTTGTCTACTTCCCATAGCCAAGAGCAGTATATGATTTTCCTTAGGTTCACCTTCTTATTTAGCTTCTTTATGTTCACCACGTATACACTCCATGACCTTTAGTTATGGCTAGAAACCAATTAAGAGTTTAACTTTTTCCTTTCGAATGTGAATCCGCTTGATCCCCTTATGTTTTTTTATTGCTATTGCTAAAACTTCAAGCACTATATATAAGAGGTATGGAGAGAGTGGACAGCCATGTCGTGTTCCTGATTTTAGTGGGATGGCTTTGAGTTTCTCTCTATTTAGTTTGATGTTAGCTGTCAGTTTGCTGTAAATAGCTTTTATTATATTAAGGTATGACCCTTGTATCCCTAATCTCTCCAAGACTTTTATCATAAAGGGATGTTGAATTTTGTCCAATGCTTTTTCAGCATCTAATGAAATGATCATATGTTTTTTTCTTTCATTTTTTTATATGATGGATTACATTGATAGATTTTCATATGTTGAACCAGCCCTGCATCTCTGGGATGAAGCCTACTTGATCATAATGGATAATTTTTCTAATGTGTTCTTGGTTTCGAGTTGCCAGTATTTTGTTGCGGATTTTTGCGTCGATGTTCATGAGTGAGATTGGCCTGTAATTCTCTTTCTTGGTTGAGTCTTTGTGTGGTTTCGGTATCAGAGTGACTGTAGCTTCATAAAAGGAATTTGGCAATGACTCTTCTATTTCTATATTGTGAAATACATTAAGGAGTATAGGTATTAGGTCTTGGAAGTTCTGGTAGAATTCCGCATTGAAACATTCTCGTCTTGGGCTCTTCTTGGTAGGGAGGTTTTTGATAACAGCTTCTAATTCTTTGCGACTAACAGGTTTGTTTAGATTGTTCAACTGGTTCTGGTTTAACTTTGGTATATGGTATTTATCTAAAAAAGTGTCCATTTCTTTTACATTTCCAGTTTTGTGGCATACAGGCTTTTGTAGTAATATCTAATGATTCTCTGAATTTCCTCTGTGTCTGTGGTTATGTCCACCTTTTCATTTCTGATCTTATTAATTTGCATATTCTCTCTCTGCCTTTTGATTAGGTTGGATAGGGGTTTATCAATCTTGTTGATTTTCTCCAGGAACCAGCTTTTTGTTTCATTGATTCTTTGGATTGTTTTCTGTGTTTCTATTTTGTTGATTTCAGCCCTCAGTTAGATTATTAGTCTTCTACTCTTCCTAGATGAGTCTGTTTCTTTTTTTTTCTAGAGCTTTCACGTGGGCTCTTAAGTCTCCTATGTGTGCTTTCTCTGTTTTCTATAAGTGGGCACTTAGTGCTATGAACTTTCCTCTTAGGACTGCTTTCATTGTGTCCCATAAGTATGAGTTGGTTGTTTCTTTATTTTCATTGAATTTAAGGAAGACTTCAATTTCTTTCTTTATTTCTTCCTTTATCCCCGTGTGGTTCAGTAGTTGACTGTTCAGTTTTTATGAGTTTTTTAGGCTTTCTGGGGGCAGCATTGTTGTTGAATTCTAACTTTAATCCATGATGATCTGATAAGACACAGGTGGTTATGGATTTTTTTTTTTTGTAACTGTGGAAGTTTGCTTTGTTACCGAGTGTATGGTCAATTATTGAGAAGGTCCCATGAGCTGCAGTCAAGAAAGTATATTCTTTCCTATTTGGGTGGAATGTTCTATAAATGTCTGTTAAGTCCATTTGATTCATTACCTCCATTAATTCTCTTATGTCTGTTAGGTTTCTGTCTGATTGACCTGTCCATTGGTGAGAGAGGAGCGTTGAAGTCTCCTATTATTAGTGTGTGCAGTTTGATGGCTGCCTTGAGTTTTAGTAATGTTTCTTTTACATACCTGCGTGCTTTTATATTAGTTGCATAGATATTCAGGATTGAGAATTCCTCCTGATGAATTGTTCCTGTTATGAGTATAAAATGTCCCTCTCCATCTCTTCTGATTGATTTAAGTTTGAAGTCAAGTTTGTTAGAAATTAGTATGGCCACACCTGCTTGTTTCTTAGGTCCATTTGCTTGATAAACCTTTTCCCATCCCTTTACTCTGAGTAGGTGCCTGTCTTTGTGTTTGAGGTGTCTTTCTTGTAAACAGCAGAATGTTGGATCCTGCTTTTGTATCCAATCTCTTAGCCTGTGCCTTTTTATAGGTGAGTTGAGCCCATTGACATTACGTGATATTAATGACCGGTGGTTGTTAACTCCAGTCAATTTTTTAGTAGTAGTGTTTGTGTGTTTCACTTCTTTGAGTTTGATGGTGAAGGGCCCCTAGATGTTTGAGTTATTGTGGTCATTTTTGGACTCCTTGGCTTGTGATTTTCCTTCTATTTCTTTCTGTAAGGCTGGATTTGTGGCTACGTATTGTTTAAATTTGTTTTTATTCTGGAAAATTTTGTTTTCTCCATTTATAGTGAATGAAAACTTGGCTGGGTATAGTAGTCTGGGCTTGCATCCATGTTCTCTTAGTTTCTGCAGTACATCTATCCAGGACCTTCTGGCTTTCATGGTTTCCATAGAGAAGTCAGGTATAAGTCTGATAGGTTTACCTTCATAAGTAATTTGGCCTTTTTCCTTTGCAGCTCTTAATATTCTTTCTTTATTCTGTATGCTTTGTGTTTTGATTATTATAGGGCAAGGAGATTTTGTTTTGATCCAGTCTATTCAGTGTTCTGTATGCTTCTTGAAAGGAATATCTTTCTTTAGGTTGTTAAAGTTTTCTTTTATAAGTTTACTAAATATATTTTCTGGACCATGAGCTGTACTTCTTCTTCTTCTATCCCTATTATTCTTAGGTTTGTTCTTTTTATTGTGTCCCGGATTTCCTGAGTGTTTTGTGATGAGGATTTGTTGGTTTTGCTGGTTTCTTTGGTCAGTGTGTTTATTTTCTCTATGGTATCTTCAGTATCTGACATTCTTTCTTCTATCTCTTGTAATCTGTTGGTAGTACTTGTCTCTGTAGTCCTGTTCATTTACCCAGATTTTCTATCTCCATTCTTCCCTCAGTTTTTGTTTTCTTCATTACTTCCATTTCATTCTTCAAGTCTTGAACTGCTTTCCTTACCTGTTTGATTGCTTTTTCATGTTTCTCTTGGTTTTCTTGGGTATCTTTGAGTGATTTATTCATTTCCTCTACTTTTTGTTTGTAATCTCTAATTGTTTATGGCAGTTTTTCACCTCCTTTTAAGGTCCTCTATTAATTTCGTATAATTCACTATTGAGTCGATTTCTTCTAATTCTTCTGGAGTAGAGTGTACAATTCTTTTTATTTCGGGATCCCTTTATTCTGGTGAAGTCATGTTGCCTTTCAGGTTGTTGGAGGAATTCTTGTATTGGCACCTTCTCATCTCTTCCTTCAAATGGAGACAGGAGGGGCCTGGTGTCTTCTTGGTCCAGTCTTTGCTGTGACAGACTCTCGGCATGTATCTCTTCAGTGTAGAAGCATGAACCGTCCCGTCCAGATGGAACTTCTCAGCACAAAAACATGGATGCCTTGTAGTCCAATGAGCTCGGGACAAAATGAGGAACTTGGGGAGCAGGGCAGGGTCGAGTAGAACTCAGGAGACCCTGCTGCACAAGCTGAAGGTGCCCGTGCTCCTTTCAGGGGTCCTTGAGGCCTGCCCAGTACGCAGGTACTCACCGCTCTGGGTAGGTCGCCTTAGTGTAGGAGCAGAAAATTGTTCCTGAGCAAAGGACATTGCAGAAAATGCAGGCTTGGGGGGGGGTCGTATGTAAGAAAGACAGCCCTGAAGAAGGAGCTGGGGGAGGGGGTTTGTGCTCTCTTCTGGGACAATCAGCCCCTGGATAGCATACACTCACCCGTCTAGATGGAACTCCTCAGCACCTAAACAGGACTACCTGGTAGCCCAATGATCCTAGAATGATAGAATCTTTACGAATTAATAATGAACAACTAATTGACAGGATTAAAATTATTGAAAATCAGAGGTTATCTGAACAAGTGGATACTATGACAGACAAAATTGACTCCATATCCAAGGGTACTAGAAAGTTACCTGAAAGGGTTCAGGCTGTCGAATTTGACTTTCAGACTTTTTCACAAAGTTTTGATAAGGTAACAGATAGAATGTACCTCCAAGATGGGAATCTACATGATGTACAAGAAAAGTTTAAGGAGGACATGTTATCTTTGAAGGAAAAATTTAAAGCTTTGGAATCACAGGTGCAGAATGGGGACCAAAAATTGATACCTCAGTGAAATCACTAGAAATATATACAGGTCAGGAGATTCAGGATTTTAGAGAGACAATGATAAAAAGATTTGAAAAGATTGAAGAAATTATTGGCGCTGGTGAACAGAGTAAGGATGCACAAGGAAAGTATACAATGTCGCCACCACCTATTAGAACTGGCTTACCCAGGGTTTTGTGCCATACCCTATACTTAATTCTGACAAAGTGCCAACTTCTAAAGGGTCAAAGGGAGTCAAAGAAGCTAGATGGACACCAATAGCAATGAATGATCTGAAAGAAATTAAGCAAGCTATTGTTAATTTTGGCTTGCACTCTGCATATGTAAAGGAAATGATAAGGACTTGGGCTTCTAATGCTAGAGCTACCCCCTTTGATTTCCATTAGTTAGTGTCTGCAATTTTAGATAATGGACCTCCCTTGATGTTTGGAATCGATTTCAGAGAAGAATCCAAACTTATGGAACAGCAAGGAAGAGCAAAATGTGTTGAGGTTTCCCAAGATCAAATTCTTGGTGCAGGAGAATATGCTGATCCACAGGTCCAAGCTCTTTATGACAAAGAAGTACTGTGTGTATGTCACCAAGCAGCTCTAAATGCCTGGAATAGGATATAAGATCCAGCAAAAAGGGTTGAATCATATGCCAGGATTAGGCAGGGACAGAGAGAACCCTTGATTGACTTTTTGCAAAGATTAATTAAGCTTCTGGATATAGGGATAACAGACCCAGAAGCTAGACGAATACTTCTTGAATCTCTAGCTTTTGAGAATGCAAACATAGAATGCAAAAAGATAATTGGGCCTTTAATGTCTAGATCAGCACCTACGGATGAATGGATTCAGCATACGATGAATGTTGAGACGTTTAGCTATAATGATAAATCTTGGGTAGGAGAAGCGATTTCCAAAGCAATGAGGAAACATCAAATTGCCAGGTGTTTTAATTGTGGTAAATTAGGACATTTGCAAAGGGATTGCAGGCAAAGAATTTCTAGGAATAATATCTCATCTGGGAATGACAAAAATAGGAGACCTAGGCCTTCAGGTATATGTAGGAGATGCGGTAAAGGCCGGCATTGGTCCACCGAATGCAGGTCAACAACAGACAGACAAGGCAACCCGATACCATCAGGAAACTCCTTGAGGGGCCTCTCACAGGTCCCCAAGCCAACAGTGGCCCAGTCATTCCCAGTCACAGTGGAGAATGTGCCTCACCAAGAAAATTAAAAGCTCCAATTTCTGCTGAAAAAAGTAATCCTGGTCTAAATGATGAATTATGCGTGGAAGATGAGTCAAAAAACCCGGTAGGACAGAGTAAACATATATTTTGGCAGACTTCTATTAATGATCAAAGACCAAAGCACAACAAGATTTGTTGAATGCATAGGGCCTGAAAGGCAAATAGGAAGACTAAGGCCATATATAGCCAATATTGCCCTACATTTATGGGGCTGTGACCGGCTACAGCAATGGAATACCCAGATTAACATTCCTGTAGTTCCAGGAACTCATAATTCTAGGAAAGATATGATGAGGTATTATGGAAAAAGGTCACCAGCCATTCAGGATGTACAAGAACATACAGCAAATACCAAACCTTTAGAGGTACCAACAGCCCTACCTTTAAAATAGCTAACTGAGAAGCCTATATGGATCAAACAGTGGCCTCTAGCTGAAGATAAATTGCAGGCATTGGAACAGCTGGTGCAAGAGTAACTAGATGCTCACCATATTGAAGAATCAACCAGCCCTTGGAATTCTCCTGTGTTTGTTGTAAAAAAGAAATCTGGTAAATGGAGAATGGTGACAGATTTAAGAACTGTCAACAAGGTAATTCAACCTATGGGCCCACTACAATCTGGAATTCCTTTGCCTTCTCTATTACCAAAGGGATGGCCTCTTATAGTTATTGATTTGAAAGATTGTTTTTTCACTATACCGTTACAAGAAAAGGATAGAGAAAAATTTGCCTTCACAGTGCCTACTTATAATAATTCTCAGCCTCATAGGAGATATCAATGGACTATCCTCCCACAGGGTATGCTCAATAGTCCTACATTGTGCCAATATTTTGTAAATAAGCCATTGTAAATAATTTGTAAACAATTCTCCAAGTCCATAATTTATCATTACATGGATGACATCTTGTTATCTGATTCAAATAAAGATACTTTAGAAAGGATGTTTGAAGAAGTAAAGAAAATCTTGCCTAGGCTGGGATTACAAATTGCCCCTGAAAAGATTCAAAGATGAAATTCTATTAATTACCTAGGTTATAGAATAGGGTTAGAGAAAATTAAAACACAAAAGGCACAAATTAGGAGAGACCGGTTAAAGACTCTTAATGACTTCCAAAGATGGTTAGGTGACATTTCCAGTCTACGACCAGCTCTTGGGATAACACCTGATCTAATAGTTCATTTAAACAAAATTTTAGATGGTGATAAAGATTTGAATAGTCCAAGAAAACTGACAGCTGAAGCAGAAAAGGAACTGACAATGATTGAGGAAAAATTACAGGAGGCACATGTGGATAGGGTGAACCCAAATCTTAGCTGCATCCTAGTCATATTGCCTTCCAGAATTTCTCCTACAAGGATTCTAATGCAGAGGGAAGATACTATTTTAGAGTGGATATTTATACCTAATAAACCAAGAAAAAATTTAAAAACTTATGTAGAAAAAGTCTCTGAATTAATTATAAAAGGTAAGCTGAGACTTCGTCAACTAGCAGACAGAAGACCCAGAAGAAATTATAGTGCCTTTTACTACTGAAGAAATAAAAATGTTATGGGAAAATAATGAACCATGGCAAAGAGCTTGTGCTAATTTTTTTGGGAGAAATTAATAGCAACTATCCCAAAAGTGGTAGACTTAACCTCATAAAGAGAACTTCTTGGATTCTTCCTAGAATTATACATGATGCTCCAATAACTGCCATATTTACATCTTATTATTTACAGGCCTGCCTCATATTTTCCTATTCTGTGGGCCACAAGAACAATAGGAGTTTATACCATGTCTATCTCAGTAAATACCTGTTTAACCTTTGCTTTCCATTCCTGGCTATCTCAGATGCACATTAAGGCATCAGATTGGTACATCTGAGTATAAAAAAAAGCAGATGTTTTGCATCTGGTTATTAGTAGGTCACAGTTTCTACATAGATCATGATATACAATCTATTACCCACTGAGAATAACATGTGCTTCTTCTGACTAATATTGTCCATGACTTACTAGTGTGTGAAAGATCAATTTCCTCTGTCTAAGAGGTCCAGAGTGTTTCTTATTCAAAACTTGTGACTTCAAAGTCATCGTCCAAAAATAAAACAACCCAGGTGCCTAAAGTTCTAGAGCATTAGAACATCTAGCAGTGCCCTACACCCAGTATATGTGCCTTAACTTGATCAGCAGAAGTAAAGAAAATAAAGAAATCACATAATCAGAAGGAGTTAACTGAATTGGTCCAGAACCTAGCTGAGAATTGCCTCCTAGCATGTTGGTGATTGATCACACTGCTTCTTGCCTTGCACAACATTGATATTCTAAATTCCCATGAAGATTTGATCAGGAAAATGTTCAGTCTTCTCTAATATATCCATTGACTCTTGATATCCCATGTGCCCCACAAGTCATTGACCTTTCTGTATTCCCCAAAGCATAAGAATTTCTGTCTCTGAAGACAGAAAATTTTGTATTCAAAATTCCCTGTTTGTCTGTGGATGCATCATTCTCATTCTGTACAGGAATTCTCCACTTTTTTCTGACAAAGAGGCCTCAGACTTATTCCTTCAGGCCCAGGAGGACTCATCCTTTTCCCCAGTAACTGAAGTGGACCTCAAAATATTTTCATGAACTCACTGGGTTCTCAGGCACATTTCTTCTGAACCAGGATGAAGAATGAACTCCACTAATTCTCAAGCAGGCTATAGTCCTACCATGACATTATAAGAGATTTTCCAAAGAGATGTATGGATGAAGGGAGCTTCTGACTACTTCTTCAGAACTGGGGGTTTCAGATCTTCCTCAATGGCCCAGCTGGCCTCAATCTTTTCTGTCTAGAGCCAAAGCAACTCATAGCTTTTACCAGGAAACTAATAACCTGTCTTCAACAAAAGCTTCAGCCATTACCATATGTTCAAAAGAAGATTGTCACACCTTCCTTTGAGAACCATGAGAACTCAGACATTCTGTAATTGCCCAAAGGGACTTCATGCTTACAACTTCAGAACAAGGGTGTCATGAAGCATCTTCAATGCTGATTCACACATGGATCTTTCTTACCAGGGTCCCATTACCTAGGCATCCTGCATGGAAGGCATGCCATGGGCAAGAGCTATGATGCAGTCATGCCTTGAGCATCCTCTGCATCCTCTTCTGTGTTAGGGACAGACAGAAAACAGTGCATGTGTTCCCCCACAAAACCACCAAGAGTATATTGAGAGTGTTTATCATTGTAAAGTAAATGCTAGTGCCCATCGTGGCAGCAGCTTCCTTCACCTGATGAGCCACCCCATTATTTCCCCAGACCCATTTGAGATAGTCTCACACTGGACTGGATGTTTCTAAGTAGGCATAGTATGACTGGCCAGCAAGCCCCAGGAATATACCTTCTTCTACATCCATAGCTTGGAAATTATGAGTATATGATACCACACCACACTTTTTCTTTTCAAAATTAAGTTATTTATATTTAATTTACTGTGCATGTATATTTTGCCCACAAGTATACTTGTGCAACATTGTGTATGAACATGGATGCCAGAGGTGTCAGATTCCCTGGACTTGGATTATAGATGCTAGGAGCTTAATATGGGTGTCCTGCAAGATGAGTCAGATCTCTTAAACATACATCCACCACTTTATCCCATCTTCCTTTTCATGTTGTAAAAGGTAAGTTCTGGAAATAGATCTTGGGTCTTCATCCTTGTAAGATAGGTGCTTTCCTGACTGACCCATTTTCTCAACCAAATGATTTGTGTTTTTAGACAGAAGGTACTAGAGCCAATATGTACCTGATGGTTACAGTCAGAGTGAGCTGAGTTGGAATTTCCTGTGTGTCTGAGCCAGCTGACCTGCAAACATTGGGGATTACTCATATACACAGAAAATGTGAGATCTGAATTTTAGAAAAGTGGATTTGGAAAGTTCTAGGGATGGGTGTCCAATTTTGGATGAAGAAAGAAGGTGACTGGTGTCTAAATTGGCTTGACTGCAGGCAGGACACAATGATCTCCATAGAGTGAATAAAGGCCAGGGAATGTCATGACCTTATGAAACTCCATTTCCCCCAGCTCAGTGCTCATACAGAAATAGAGGGCTTTTTGTGGTCATCTTCCACCCCTCTCTGAGAATATAAAGAATCAGATTCTGCACCATGGGCTCTGCAGCATTTAAGAGTGTGGTTCTCTCTGTCCTGTGTCCTGCTCTAAATGGAAATCTTGTTTCAATTGTTCTCTTTATGATTGTGGGCTCAAGAGCATATGCCCTAAGAGACAGCCAGCTTTTGGGGCTCATTGCCATATTTCTCACCTGCAAAAAATGCAAAGAGAAGTCTGAAAGAGAATATTTTTTTACTAGAGTTGAGAATTTAAGAGAAATGGCCCTTTCTGGAGAACTCACTGGGGTGATAATTTCAAGTGAGACATCAGACCTTTGTGGCATTGTTGTCCTTTAATATTGTTCTTTTTTGTATAGACTTGTGTGTATGTGTATGATAATTCCATGCTTGCATGCACTGTGTAATGGTCAAGTCAAGGCTTTCAGTATATTCACCTCTTCAAACATTTTAAAAATTAATTCATGCCAGGCAGTGGTGGCTCATGTCTTTAATCCCAGCACTTGGGAAGCAGAGCAGGATCTCTTTGAGTTTGAAGCCAGCCTGGTCTACAGAGAGAGAGTTCTAGGTCAGTCAAGGCTACACTGAGAGACCCTGCCTCAGAAAAACCAACAATAAATAAATAAGTAAATAAATAAATTCACACAGAATGGTGGTGGTGGTGGTGGTGGTGGTGGTGGTGGTGGTGGTGGTGTGTGTGTGTGTGTGTGTGTGTGTGTGTGTGTGTGTGTGGTGGGGTAGGGCACACCAATATAAATCTGATAACCCAATTTTTGTCTTCTTATAATTACCTTGTGGTTGGAGACTGTAAGTTCCCCTATTTTGGATACTGGTAAAATATATAATAGGTCATTGAACTACAGTACTTCAGCAGTTCTGGCACAAAGTGTCTAACCTCCCATCATCCCTGTCTCTGAGCAGCTGGAACCAGGTTTGAAGCCTTTTAATGCTGGTTCAGATTTTAGCCACTTAAGGTAGCCTACTCTCTTTGATCTCCCTACTCCAAACAGCATATATATCTTAAATCAATGTGGGGGAGCATTTGGAGGGATTTTATTATAGTTGAGTTTGTAATTTTCTATTTATTCTAGATATCATTCCTTTGACAGAGCAATGATTTGCAAATAAGGACCAGGGAGACGATTGAGTTGACAAAGTGCTTAATCCATAACCACAGGACCTGAGTTCAGTCCTCAGCATCCAGATAGAAAAAAACAGGTTTTATGCTTGTGATCTAAACTCTGGGGAGGCAGTAACTGGAGGATACCAGGGGAGAAATGGCTAGATATTCTTGTCCAATCAGTGAGCTCTTTGATGTAATGAGACACCCTGTCACAAAACACAAATTAAATGAATCTTGAGGGATTGGATGTCTCTTGAGGTTGACCCCTGGCCACTACACACACACACACACACATTAATGTAGGTACACATGTACACACACACACACACACAAACACACATCGTTTGCACCTCCAACCAGCCATGCCATATTATTCTCAGGCTTCTCTTGTCTACAATGAAACCGCTGGTCTTCTTTTTCTGTGATTGACTGTGACTCTTCAGACCTTCCCTTGAACTTCACAGAAAGACACTTTCCCAATGGAGGACAAGACCACAGCATTTTATTTGCTCATCCAGGAGATGGGAAATGAAGCAGTGGGTGAGCTAGAGCACCTCCAAATACTGAGAAAGAGACCACTGTGCAATGCCACCTCCTTCTCTTCAGTTTTGAAAATTCCAGTTTATGGTATGTAGGATTGATTCCATCCATGTCTCGTGCATTCTATGAAGGAAGTACATCACCTTCCAGAGGGTGGTCAGTGTTTGGGTGCCCCACCTGCTGCTGCAGATAGAGATCTCAGACACAGAGCAAGATTAAGGCCTGGAGAATCCCAGTGGTCTCCAAGGGAAGGTGATTTAGAGGCTGCTGGGACCAATATGTCTGTGGGAGGCAACATCTGTTGTGTGTTGCCATGGACTGGGTTTGGTTTCCAGCAGTATATGGCAGTGCCCTTGACTCAGGCCCCTGTGGATCTGATTTTGGTAATTCCTAGCAGTTTGACATGAGGGAAAAAAAATCAAAGATAATAGTAGCAATAGCAGTGGTGATACTGGTAGCTTCAGAGAGCAGTTTTGGGATGCAGGAGGGTGATGTGAGATCTAAAAACTACCTACACAAAGCCTGACATTTCATATTTCATATCAGAAAATAAATATTTCCCACTGTCCATCAAACAACTGTCCATTTCTCTTTCTTCACTGACATTCATCACTCATGGAGTGAGGTATCATGTGGACAAGACCATATCATTGGAAAGGAGACACCTGGAAGTTATCCTTGGTTTCTCCAATGTACAGGCCTGACCTGGTGACTCTACCTGTTTGTTCTCTATTTCCCTCAATTATAAATTTGGAGCTACAGTGTTACAAGAATTCTGAAAAGTTCAGAGAATTGATGTGTGTGGAAGGGCTAATATCAAACACCCCATCTGCTGCTCATTCAACTCTTTGGGAAATTTATTGAACCTTCATGAGACAGTGTATCTGGGAGAATTATATTCCCAAGAGTGTACTTTGTGAGTGTACCTTACTTCTCTTCATACTCTACTCTGCTTCCTGAGTATGTCTACAATCTAATCAGTCTTTTCTTTTTAGCCCTTTTGGCCATGCCTACCTCACCATGATGGACTATATGTCTTGGGAACCGTGAAACAAAAATCAACCCATTATTCCCTGAGTTGCTTTTCCTCAGGATATTTTATGGCAGCAATGGAAATAAAATTAAATATTCTGTCACGTGTTAAATCTGGTGCTGTGCCAAGGAGTCTTTACAGATGCAATTATAGCCAGCTACCAATCAATCTTAGAATGTGGAGATATTCCTGAAAAACCAGACACATCAGAGGAGACCCCTAAAGCAGAGCCTCTTTTCCAGCTGGTGGAAGAAGGGAATTAGAGAGATCTGTGTGTTTGGGGACCATTTGACAGAGTGATGGCTGGCCTTGAAGATGGAGAAAATATTGCAACATTAATAGTGGATGGAGCCTATAGGATGCAGATCTCTTCAGGTTGAGCACAGCCCATTGTATAAAATTTTCTAAGTTTAGAAACTGATTACTAAATGTAACACCTTAACCAACCTGGCTGTCTAGATGTGAACACTTTCCCAGCAGCTTCAGATTTCAAGTCTGCATAGAACTCCCCCATTTGAGCCTGTTTGTACCATGACTCACATACCTCAAGGAAGGTAATGGATGGTGGTTTGAAACTCTGAGGTTTGTGGACATTTTGTCACACCACAAAGAATAAAGTAACCCATATATTGTTACCCACTTTCAAGTGCAGCTCTAACAACTCAGGGACAGAGTTTTGAAGCAGACAGTGGGCAGATGGTGCAAGAAGCTGGAGAAACACAGAAGTTTTTGGAAGATTCTTCACAGACTCATGGGTGGTGAAGGATGTAACAATGTCTTTGACTGCATGGAGCATTGTGGGAAATCTCCCATCACCCAGTTGAAAATAGAAATAATCATGAAAAGATTGAGCTTATAAAACAGCTCCGGTGAGTGTGCAGAGGATGTGGGCAAACATAGATCCTCTTTTGGCTACTACAGAATTCCAGTGTTCCATGCCTAGTAGTTAAATTGAAAAAGTAACAAAGCTAGCTCTGTAGCTGAGATATCCAGGCAAATTGTTAAATGTATGCCTCAGATTCTTCTTCTTTACAATTAAATTTGAAAGGAGAGGTAAAAAGAGGCCAGGGCTTTTAAACAGAAGAGAACAGGTACACAATGGTGTTTATATAATCAACTTTTCCAGGTAACGAGTGATGGGAGACCTCAGACATGCTTTGAAACCTAGACTTGTGCATCACAAAGGCCCAGTACTATGCTCCCGGCTCCTTCTCTGAAACATGAAGGTTCAGCACAGTAAAGTGGTATGGCCTACATGACTGACACCTTCCACCTCTTTCCTTAAACACAGAGGGACATATTACACCTTGAGAAAAATCAGCAAGGATACAATTGGATCTAAGATAATTAGGCACACCAATGAAAAGAGAACACCACTGATGGCCTTTAAACTTTAAAGCACCTTTGAATCCAGACCCTGTGTGCCAAACCAAAACAGTTTTAACTAAGTGGATTGTTAGCAGCATTAGTGTGTGTGCTTTACCTTGCATGTGTGTGTGTGTGTGTGTGTGTGTGTTTAAATCACAATGAAAACAAATGGATTGTAATATTGAAATTTCTTCTTATCTTGAGAAGAATATTTGCTAAAGAAGAACTTTCACAGTACTACAGAGAGTGTAAGCTGTCTCAGCAAGGAGAAGTAACTGGAGGAAACCCCCAGTAGTTAGGCTCAGTGGCCCAGGAATGATGGCCAAGGAAAGTCAATGAACTCAGGGATGGAAGATAAAACTCAGCCTAAATAACACCCTAAATCATTTAGGTGGACCATGAGATACTTGTGCAACATTTACAAGATGTCTAAAATGCCTGGACTAGAACATAAGGGGAACACAATGATGTGGAGCTGAGAGTGCATGGCAAAAACTGATGGATCTGGCAAACATCATGTAAGCATACCAAAGCAAACATCCAAGCAAACCACCAGTGGGACAAAACCCTAAGAAATCTGTATGACAACATATCAAGTTGAAGATTCTTGTATTTATAGACAAAGGAGAGATCTTAAATATGTCACTGTCATACTGGTAATGATTAACACATTCCTTCGCAGTGTGACTCCCTGACGTGTTTAAGATAATCTGTCTATTATGTCTATTTAGTTACAGGGAAATTCATATTCCTTGCACAGATTAACTAGCAGCATCATTTACTGCACCATCAAAGGCAAGGCAAAGAAATTATGGACACGTTCTTGAATGCTGATGATGTTGTTGGGAGTGTTTGTGTGTTTCTTCTTAGGGATATCATCAGTGACACTCATGCATGAAGCAGATCCTGTCTCTGTGATGTATCCTGAAGGACTGAAAAAAATAAAATAAAATAGTTTTTTCTCACATGCTGGTAATATTTTGTTGCTATATCCAAATATGTGTTTTGCATGAGCTCCTTCTGCTCATTCAGCAAATAGCCAATGAGATACCAGCCCATTGGTGTGTGGTCTCTTTCTTTTTCAAAAGCAGCAACTGCCTTCAGCTTGATCTCTTGCTTCCAGCTTTACTTCCAGCTACTAGGCTCCTTTTCTGATCCTACAGAGGGCTGTTTTCCAGGAGAGTGATCAGTAAGTTTTTCCCCTTTAAAGAAATAACCGGGTGGTGCAGAGACGCAAGTGGCTGGGACCAGCGCTCAACACCGAGAGCAGATCGCCACACTACAATTAAATCAAAGATGTAGGCCTTTTATTGTTGAGGTCCCTAGCAAATGGGGAGCCTGGTCCTATCCCTGAAGACCACTCTGAGTGGTGAGAGGGATCTTGGCCTGTGGCAGGAGCCAGGAAACGGAGCGAGGGCACTTTGTAAGTTTAGTCCCTAGCCAACAGGGAAACCTGATCCGGTTTTAACGACCCAGTAGATAGCATTGATAGAAGGAGATGGGCAGGCGCCAAGGCAAGAATTCACCCAACAATCTGAAAAACAACATGAAAACACCAGAACCCAATGATCTTACAACAGAAGGACTTGAACACCCTAACACAGAAGAAGTGAAAAAAATTGACTGTAGAAAAGCAATACAGTCCCTTAAACAACATGTAAAAAATGCACTTATAGAAATGGATGAGAAGTATAACAAAAAGTTTGAAGAAATGAGTAAATACATACATGATACCCTGGGAAACATGAAACAAAAAGATGGTTCTTGGAGAAAATCAACAAGATCAACAAACTAATTAAACAACAGAGAGAGAACACACAAATAAATAAGATCAGAAATGAAAAGGGGGACATAACCACAGACAAAAAGGAAATTCAGAGAATCATTAGATCTTACTACAAAAGCCTGTATACCACAAACAGGAAAATACAAAGGAAATGGACATTTATTATTTAGATAAGTACCATATACCAAAGCTAAACCAAGACCAGGTGAATGATCTAAATAGACCTGTTAGTCGTGAAGAAATAGAAACAGTTATCAAAAATCTCCCTTCCAAAAAATGCCCAGGACCAGATGGTTTCAAGGCAGAAATCTACCAGACCTTCCAAGAAGAGCTAACCTACACTACTTAATGTATTTCACAATATAGAAACAGAAGAGTCATTGCCAAATTCCTTTTATCAAGCTATAGTTACCCTGACACCAAAACCACACAAAGACCCAACCAAGAAAGAGAATAAGAGGCCTATCTCACTCATGAATATCGATGCAAAAGTTCTCAATAAAATACTGCCAAAACAAATCCAAGAACACATTAGAAATATTATCCATTATGATCAAGTATGCTTCATCCCAGAGATGCAGGGCTGGTTCAACGTACACAAATCTATCACTAAAATCCATCATATAAATAAACTGAAAGAAAAAAAATATGATCATTTCATTAGATGCTGAAAAAGCATTCGACAAAATTCAACACCCCTTTATGATGATAAAAGTCTTGGAGAGATTAGTGATACACGGGTCATACCTAAATATAATAAAAGCTATTTACAGCAAGCTGACAGCTAACAATAAATTAAATTGAGAAAAACTCAAAGTTATCCCACTATAATCAGGAACACAACAAGGATGATCACTCTCTCCATATCTCTTCAATATAGTGCTTGAAGTTCTAGCAATAGCAATAAGACAACATAAGTGGATCAAGACGATTCGTATTGGAAAGAAAGAAGTTAAGCTTTCATTATTTGTAGATGATATGATAGTATACATTAGCGACCTCAAAAACTCTACCAAAGAACTCCTACAGCTGATAAACACCATTAATAATGTGCCAGGATACAAGATCAACTCCAAAACATCAGTTGCATTCCTATACACTAAGGATAGGGAAGCAGAGAGGGAAATAAGAGAAGCATCACCTTTCATGATAGCCACAAATAGCATAAAATATCTTGGGCTAACTCTGACCAAGGAACTGAAAGATCTATTTGACAAGAACTTTAAGGCATTGAAGAAAGAATTTGAAGAGGACACCAGAAAATGGAAGGACCTCCCTTGCTCTTGGATTGGGAGGATCAACATAGTAAAAATGGCAATTCTACCAAAAGTAATCTATACATTCAATTCAATCTCCTTCAAAATACCATCACAATTCTTTACAGATCTGGAAGAGACAGTAATCAACTTTATATGGAAATACAAAAAAACCCAGGATAGCCAAAACAATCTTATACAATACAGGATCATCTGGAGGCATTACCATCCCTGACTTCAAACTCTATTACAGAGCTACAGTATTGAAAACAGCTTGGTATTGGCATAAAAACAGAGAAGTCGACCAATGGAATCGAATGGAAGACCCCGACTTTAACCCACAAACCTATGAACACCTGATTTTCAATAAAGGATATATATATCCTTTATATATATTCGACTATATATATTCGAGACAGGGTTTCTCTGTGGCTTTGGAGCCTCTCCTGGAACTAGCTCTGTAGACCAGGCTGGTCTTGAACTCACAGAAATCCGCCTGCCTCTGCCTCCCGAGTGCTGGGATAAAAGGTGTGCGCCACCACTGCCTGGCCTGGAATATATATATATATATATATAAGAATACTACTCAGCAGTAAAAAACAATGACTTTTTGAATTTTGCTTGCAAATGGATGGAAATAGAAAACACTACCCTGAGTGAGGTAAGCCAGATCCAAAAATAGGAACATGGGATGTACTCACTCATATTTGGTTTCTAGCCATAAATAAAGGACATTGAGCCTATAATTCAGGATCCTAGAGAAGCTAAATAAGAAGGTGAACCCAAAGAAAAAGGTATAGGCATCCTCCTGAATATTAACCTTCAGCAGGCGATGAAAGGAGACAGAGACCCACATTGGAGCACCAGACAGAAATCCCAAGGTCCAAATCAGGAGCAGAAGGAGAAAGAGCTCGAGCAAGGAACTCAGGACAGCGAGTGGTGCACCCACACACTGAGACAATGGGGATGTTCTATTGGGAACTCACCAAGGCCAGCTGGCCTGTGTCTGAAAAAGCATGGGATAAAACTGGACTCCGTGAACATAGTGGACAATGAAGACTACTGAAAACTCAGGAACAATGGCCATGGGTTTTTGATCCTACTACACCTACTGGCTTACGGGGAGCCTAGGCAGTTTGAATGCTCACCTTACTAGACCTGGATGGAGGTGGGTGGTCCTTGGACTTCCCACAGGGCAGGGAACCCTGATTGCTCTTTGGGCAGGTGAGGGAGGGGGACTTAATTGGGGGAGGGAAGGTAAATAGGAGGCGGTGGTGGGGAGGAGGCAGAAATCTTTAATAAATTAATAAATAAAAAATAAAGAAATAACCATTCTATTATTAACAATTTTAAAATGGTGTGTGAGATTGTTTGTGACTAACACCTTCATATGTGATGAAAGCAACTTGGGTGTTGACGGGGTTCACTCTGCTCATGTGGGGAAGGCATGGCAGCAGGAGTAGGAAGCTGCTCCTTCTCTGTAAGGAAATCAGTAAACAGTGGGGACCAAGTGAAAGATGTCCTGAAACATCAAGGCTTGTCCTTTCAGACCCCAATACCTCCAGATAGTTTCTGGGTATCCACAACCTCTACAACATGCTGAGGACAAAGTATTCAGAACCAGAAGCCTGTGTGGGCCATATCACATGCAATAATAATGAGTTAGCCAATCTGTTTTCTTAATACTACATTCTTTTGTCGCACCAGAACCATCTTTAGTACCAATAAACATAACTTGCTACATATTTAGGTTTCTAGAATTGCTCTAGGATGTTTCTGGAGAGTTCTTATGTACCTTTCTGTGTTATTATGAGACCTTAAGGGGACAGCAATTGTTTCAGAAATCAAAGGCAGTTGGGTTCAAACCTATGGTTAGCAATTGGCTGGACATTGGATTGCCTATAGCTACTTTATGGAAGGATGGATTTGACTAAGATAGGGAGACAGCACATGTGGAGACAGGGAGCCTTACTTTGAAAATGACCCATTTTGAGGCCTTACTTCAGGCTCCTCTCTTCTCCTAATCTTGGTTTCTTTATCAGATTAGGACAAGAATTAAACTCAATCTACCAAATCTGAATACTGAATGAGCTAAGTATGTGACCACAGTGACAGAGCTCATGGGAATCTGATTAATTGCACAGGAATGACAGCCATCAATCTCTGGTCTGCCTAACTCCACAGCACAAAAGTTGTCATGGTTGCTCATCTGATCTTCCTCATATTACCTCCATCCACAAAGATGTCAGAAAAATCCTCCCCTGAGAGGGCAAGTTCTTTACAAATGAAAGTTTATACAACAGAAGAGACATAGAAGATTTATCTGGGCAAGCTGTTGAAAGGATACAGGGGCAAATGGAAGAAGGGAAGGAAGGAAGAAGAAGAAGAAGAAGAAGAAGAAGAAGAAGAAGAAGAAGAAGAAGAAGAGAGAGAGAGAGATAGAGAGAGATGGAAAAATGGATGAATTCAATCGTTACTTGGATAAGTGAGTGAACTAATGGATGAGGAGACCTAGTAGGATAAAATGTGCTGCATTCCCTCTGGGAGTCAGGCCAAATTGAGGATTGACAAGGTTTTTCACTAAGGAGGAGGCTTATTCCATTTTGCCTTCTTTGTGCTCCAGGCCCACCCAGGAGAGTGAAGATGAGGACAAGGAGAAGAAGGGGTGAGGGTGTACCAGCATGCACTGGTAAAAGTTCTCACCCAAAGTGTAGCCAAATCACATCACCTTGGACAGCTGATCTATATGCTGGACCCTGACTGGCAGTTTGACACCTCCAACCTTTTAACTAACTTTGTGAAGATGAAGGAACCAAAAATTGCCTTGTTACAGGATGGCAGGATCCTTACATGATGGGAGTCAGACATCAATATCATACTCATATTTTGGGGTCTGATGGGTTTGTGGCATCTTTGTCACACTCCACCTAACATCATGGAACCCCTAGTTAACTGATTTTATGGAGCTCTGTGCATTTATCATATGTGTGCATGTCACATAGCAGTGTGCATCAATGTGTACATGTTTATCCTGTGTGTGGGTGAGTCTGTTCATGAGTTTTATAGCCCAAGCCCCAGAGAACATGATCAATGACAAGTGAACACTGTTTTCCAGATATGGCAGGTCAATTATTTACATGAACTCACAGGGGTTGGATGGCATGCATTAGACCTGTGAGAATTCAAGTCATACCGAATCCAGGCATGACAAAGTAGGTGGCAGACAGAATCCTGGCAAAAGGAAGTAGGTAGTGTCAGTTCCAACCCATTGCAGAAGAGCAACTGGGAGGAGACACCTTTCTCTAAGCAGGAGGCTCCTGGTCACTCAACATTTTCCAGTGGAGATCAAACACCCAGTGACTTACAGCCGGTACGAATTTAATCAAATGAAACCTAATTTTATCTGATTCTGAGTATACATTTGTGTCCCTTCCTGATTAATCTACTCTTTATCCTTTTAAATACCTCACTCTGATATCTGTCACATCTTTCCATCTGACATGCTTTTCCTCAAGCTTTATCCCTCCCCGAGATCCTACAACTTTTGGGCCCTCTCCACTGCTTCCTAAACAGCCATCTTGTCCTCTTCTCCACCCGCATCCCCAGTCCTCTCCAAAAGGAAATGACCATAAATCATGCTTTGTTTTGAGGCATGGCTTTCTGTGATGTCCCATCCACCAGAAACAATCCATCATTGATCAAACAACATAATATGTTCACAAATTTTTATTTTTAGAGCAAGAATAGTCCATTGGAGAAGATATCAGGATTAATAGAAGACCTGAGGTATCTCTGAAAAAAAAAATTCCCCAAACAAATTTTAAGTCTGCCCCTCAAAATTTGAGAATTTCACTTTAACAGATCTTCACCAAATCATAGACATAGATATGGAAGTCATTATCAAACTTGATGAAATACACGGAAGGTTTGGTGGGAACTTGGGAAATAATTTTACCTATCTCTTGGGTTCCATCTTTTTTGTTGTACTTCACACTTTTGCCTGCCAAGGAATCCCTGCCTAATTCCAAAGTCACCTCTACTGGAGGACATTCTGGCATGATGTGGAGGTTGCCTTCAATGTAGTCATCTAGATGGTCATAAAGGTACAGGACTGGATCTTTCTCATAGATAATGTAGAAACAGGTCATCATGGTCTGTACCTCTTCTGGGATCTCTGCACTAAACTCCTCCTTAGAGCCTGGCATAATGTGAAGGTTACATTCAAGGTAGTCATCCAGGAGGTGATAAATGTACAAGACCGGATCTTTCTTGTAGGTAATATAGAACCAGGTCTTCATGATTGGCACCTCCTCTAGGACCATGCCCTTCCAGTCATCCTTAGAGCCATTTGTGCCCGTGAATGTATGTTTCACTGCTCTGCCAACTATGGTGTTTGAGAGATGAGTGTCTGTCGCCTGAGGAAATGGCACGTTATTAGGCAGGATCTTCAGGTTTAAAATCCTTTCGTTGCTGTGAAGCTCCAAGCCATAGACACAATCAATCCCATCATATTTCAACAAATAGAGAGAGGGATTTGTTGGAAGTTGATCTAGAATGATGGCTTTCCACTGGGTGACTGGTTCATTGGCTTCCTTCCAGCCATGAGAAATTCTGCAGCTGACAATATTCTCCAGGGCCTCAAAAGGCCTACTCAGTTTTTGCTTCTGGAGAGATGGCCCATTCCTGTTCTGGAGAGGTGGCATGCTTCTAATACTAAGAGTCTTGTAATCCAGACCTAGAAAGAGAACCATGCTATATCCTCACCCATAAATGTATATTTTATGTGAAGTAAAGGATAACTGTGTCAGTGTTTTTTTTTTTTTTTCTTTTGGACCATTGAGGAACTCCCAAATAATGACACAGAAACTTCTTATTTTTTTTTATAAATGATGGCCTTATCTTATTTATTATTTTAATTTATTTGTCATCATCTACCCTTTTTCTGAGGACTTTTTACCTTACTTTCTGTATATCTTACTTTCTTGCTGTTTCTATGTCTGTCTGTCTGGTGGCTGCCTGGTTTCTCACTCTAGAAACATCTCTCCTTCTTGTTTTCTTCTCTCTCCTCTTCTTCTCCTTCTTTTGAGCCTAGATTTCTCCTATTTATTCTGTCTGTCTATCAGTTCCACCTACCCCTCTCTTGCATAGCTAATGGCTCTCAGCTTTTTACTAGATCAAGGCAGGCAAGGTGAAACAGCAACATTTTTATATAATTAAACCAATGCAGAAATAAACAAATGTAACATCTCTTTACATCATTAACATATACAGCAGAAACATAGGACAAATTTTTATATAGTTGAAGTAACCTTCCACAGCATAAACAAATGTAACATATCTATACCTCGTAAAAGATACCAGATGACAATGCTACAACCTACATATCCAAAGAGACTAAGTAACAAGGAGGGTTCATGACAGGGGAGGCCCCTAGATCTCCCTGGGAAGGGCAGTAGAAGAAATTTTGCAGGTAGGGAAGGAACACATGAGCAATCAGGTTGGGGAAAGGGAAAGAGTACTGAAAGAGACCACAGGAAATGGGAAAAATTTCAGGGTCAGGTAAAAACCTGGCACAATGAATCTTACAGGACTCTACAAGGCTGACCACATGCAAGAGTACTAGCAATAGTGGATATATAGCCTGAACTGGCCATCTCCTGTAACCAGATTGGTACCTAGACCAATTGTCATCAAAGAGTCTTTGTCCAGCAACTGATGTAAACAGATTCAGACCCACAACCAAACTAATGTTTGAACTCAGGGAATGGCAGAACTCAGGGAGTCCTGCACAAGAGGGTGAGAAATGATTGTAGAAGCCCAAGGGGTCAACGACACCACAAGAAAACACAGAATAAATGAATCTGGGCTCATAGAGACTGAACCAACAACAAGGGACCCTGCATGGGACTGACCTAGGCACTTTGCATGTGTTACAGTTGCGTAGCTTGGTCTGCTTTTCGGACTCCTAAAAGTGGGAAAAGCATCTGTCTCTAACACCTTTGCTAGCTTTTGCTAGTACTCTTCATAGTGGGTTTTCTTGCCCAACCTAAATACATGGTGAAGTGCTGTTCAGTCTTACATGCCATGTTCTGTTGATATTCATGGGAGATCTGCCCTTTCCTGAAGAGAAACAGAGAAGGAGTGGGTTAAACATGGGAAGCATAAGGGAGTGGGGGAGGAACTAAAAGAAGAGGAGGGAGGGACAACTGTGGCCAAGATGTAAAATAAACAAATAAATTTACTTTTAAAAAAGATAAGATAAACAAAACCTTAAATATCCAAGTGTTAAATGGAGAAGATGGGATTAAAAACTAAAGGCACTTGGAATGCATTCAATGAAATTAAAACAGACATTTCTTGAGGTTTATAGAAAGAAATGAATATTCAAACACGAGATGCATTTGAATTCCAAATAGGTATGAGCAGAGAAGAACCTCTCCATAGATTAGCATGCTTAAGATTTCCAAAATACAATAAAGGACAGAATATTAATAGTGCAGAGCAAATAACAGAACACTTAAATAGAAAGGCAGAAACAGCACAATAGCATCAGATATCTCACTGGAATTCTTTAAATCCAGAAAAGCACAGAGTGTCATCTTTGAAGTTCTAGAAATGTGTGACAAGCAGCCCAAAGAGATTACTTACAAAGTAATAAGGATATTCAAGGCAAACACATAGATATTGTTGGGGGGAGCGGGCCTGCTTTTGGCCCCAGCCACCCCGCTAGCTTACACCTGAAATAATCACATAGAAACTGTATTCATTTAAACACTGCATGACCCATTAGTTCTAGCCTTTTATTGGCTAACTCTCTCATCTTGAGTCAACCTCTTTCTAATAATCTGTATGTCACCATGAGGTCATGGTTTACTGGGAAAGATTCAACATGTGTAATCTGGCAGCTTCATGGCAGCTCTCTCCCTGCACTTCTTCTCAGCATTTAGTTCTGTCTTCTCTGCCTACCTAAGTGTTGCCCTATCAAAATGCCAAGGCAGTTTCTTTATTCAACCAATGAAAACAACCCATACACATAAGAACCTCGTACACCTCATAGAACATGGTGACAGTTTTAATCATGAAAGCACTGAAAGTGTTGTATTGGAGGAGTACATGAACAAGGAAGAGCTATGGAATAACACATCAAGTATAACTCAGTAAAGCAGTAAACCTCAAAATAAGAGAAAAAGAAGCAGAAAATAGTAATATAAAAAATCCAAAAAGAGAAACAACAAAATCATAAGAATTGTTAAACATCTTTTAATAACAACTATAAATATAAATAACTTTAACTCACCCATAATGAGATGAAGACTAGATAGCAGGATTGAAACTAGAATCAATTGTCTTGTTGTCTCAAAGAGGCACAGTTCACTGGTACAACCACTTATACACAAAGAGCAAAATGATAGATGACTAGCTAACAAGTGAGTAGATATGAAACAAGCCAATAAAACTATTTTGGTTTATGAATAAGTAGACTTCAAATCAAAATTAGTTAGAATAGGTAGCTAAATTTTAGTAAATGTATAGTAAATTTTAGTAAAAGTGAATTTTTACTAATCTGTCAAGTATATATGAGTACTATAAACACACAGAAACCAAATCTTGGTGCACTCAATTTTATACAATAAACACTAATAGAAAATGTCATATAGGTCCTCATAAAAATAATCAGTGATTTCAATACCAATTTCTCATCAGTAATTAGATTATCTGTATTGGTTATTTGTTTGATTTCTATCATAAAGTACTCTGAGAAAAGCAACATTAGAAATAAAGAGTTTATATTGGCTCACTATTCCCAGAGTACAGTCTAAAACAGCAGGGAAGTTGTGGCCACAGGGGCTTCAGGCAGTTAGTAATTGTGCATGTATAATCAGGAAGCAGAGGGAGATGAATGTTGTTATTCAGGTGTCTTCATTTTTAATTCAGTCCAGAACCTCTGGCTATGAAATTGTACCTACCACATTTAGGGTGAGTCTTCCCAATTCAGGTGAGCCAGTCAATATATTCTGACATACACACACAGAGGATAACTAAATCTAGATAATCCCTCAAAGGCATGCCCATAGGCTCCCTTTCTTCATTATAGGTCTTGTTGGCAACCCACATAAAGCATCACATCACATAAACTAAAATTATCAAAGAAATATCAGATTTGGACTAGATGATACATAGACTGAATTTAACAGATACCTACAGAATACTTTAGTAAATTGGAATGGCATACACATTCTTCTTGGCACCCTATGGGATCTCTTCTAAAATATACCACATGTGTTGGTTTTCTCTGCAAATTAAATCTTAACAAATTCAAAACAATAAATACAGTTTATTTCATAAAACATAGAGGAAATAAAACTAGAAATCAACAACAAAATCACAGAAACTATACAAATATACAGATGCTGAACATACACATACGTTATGAGGCTTAAAACTTAGCATACAAAGTGAGATTCATTATGGCATTTTCATTCACTCCCTTTTCTTATTTATTTTTATGTGTATAGGTATTTTGCGTGCACATATGCTTGTGTACCACATACATGCCTGGTGCCTGCAGAAGTCAGAAGAGGGTATCATATACCACTAGGGCTGGAGTTACAGATAATTGTGAGACAACATGTGGATATGGAAATCAAACCCAGGTCCTCTGGAACCAGTTCCCTTAACTGCTAAGCCATCTCTCCACTCTTCCGATTTTCATGTTGGTCTTCCTTCTGTAGTGACATCCCAGATCCCATGACTCCCTCCTACTGGTTGAGTGCTTCCCTCAATAGTCATCCTGTTGTGGTATGAGTGTGTGACATGTCTCCTGTAGTCTCAGGCATTTGAATACTTGGTCCCTCCTTTTTGGCTGTTTGGGCGTGTTTTAGGAGGCATGAACTTCCTAAAGAAATTATGTCACTAGGGGTATATTGTTTTGAAAGCTGAAAGACTCACACCGTTTCAAGTTCACTTTCTCAGTCTTTTACTTATGATTTGAGATGTGACCTCTCAGCTCCTATTCCAGGTACCATGCTTGCTGATCGCTGCCATACTTTCCCTCCATGATGGACTCATTTCCCTCTGGAACCATAAGACAAATAACTTCTACATTCCACAAGTGTCTTGGTTAATGTGCTTTTTCTCTGTAATAACACAGTAACTAGTAAACACCCCTTTATGTCTGTATGTCATATGTATTCTATTACACTTCTTTTTTTTTATTTATTAAAGATTTCTGTCTCTTCCCCACCTCCGCCTCCCCTTTCCCTCCTCCTCCCCTAATCAAGTCCCCCCCCCCTCATCAGCCCAAAGAGCAATCAGGGTTCTCTGCCCTGTGGGAAGTCCAAGGACTATCCTCCTCCATCCAGGTCTCGTAAGGTGAGCATCCAGACTGCCTAGGCTCCCACAAAGCCAATACGTGCAGTAGGCTCAAACACCCATTACCCATGTTCTTGAGGTCTCAGTAGCCCTCATTGTCCGCTATGTTCAGTGAGACCTGTTTTAACCCAGGCTTTTTCAGACCCAGGTCAGCTGGCCTTCTTGAGATCCCGATATAGCATCTCCATTCTCTCAGTGTGTGGGTGCACCCCTCGCGGTCCTGAGTTCCTTGCTCGTGCTCGCTCTCCTTCTGCTCCTGTTTTGGACCTTGTGATTTCAGTCCGGTGCTCCAACGTGGGTCTCTGTCTCTGTCTTCTTTCATCGCCTAATGAAGGTTAATATTCAGGAGGATGCCAATATGTTTTTCTTTGGGTTCTCCTTCTTATTTAGCTTCTCTAAGAACCCGAATTATAGGCTCAATGTCCTTTATTTATGGCTAGAAACCAAATATGAGTGAGTACATCCCATGTTCCTCTTTTTGGGTCTGGCTTACCTCACTCAGGACGGTGTTTTCTATTTCCATCCATTTGCCTGCAAACTTCAAGAAGTCCTTGTTTTTTACTGCTGAGTAGTACTCTAATATGTATATATTCCATACTTTCTTCATCCATTCTTCAATTGAAGGGCATCTAGGTTGTTTCCAGGTTCTGGCTATTACAAACAATGCTGCTATAAACATAGTTGAGCATATACTTTTGTTGTGTGATAAGGCCTCTCTTGGGTATATTCCCAAGAGTGGTATTGCTGGGTCCATGGGTAGATTGATCCCAAATTTTCTGAGAAACCGCCACACTGCTTTCCAGAGTGGTTGTACAAGTTTGCATTCCCACCAGCAATGGATAAGTGTACCCCTTTCTCCACAACCTCTCCAGCAAATGCTATCATTGGTGTTTTTGATTTTCGCCATTCTGACAGGTGTAAGATGATATCTTAAAGTTGTCTTGATTTGCATTTCCCTGATCGCTAAGGAAGTTGAGCATGACCTTAGGTGTCTTTTGGCCATTTGAACTTCTTCTGTTGAGAGATCTCTGTTCAGCTCAGTGCCCCATTTTATAATTGGGTTGATTAGCCTTTTACAGTCTAGTTTCTTGAGTTCTTTATATATTTTGGAGATCAGACCTTTGTCAGTTGCGGGGTTGGTGAAGATCTTCTCCCAGTCAGTGGGTTGCCTTTCTGTCTTAGCAACAGTGTCCTTTGCTTTACAGAAGCTTCTCAGTCTCAGGAGGTCCCATTTATTCAATGCGGCCCTTACTGTCTGTGCTGCTGAGGTTATACGTAGGAAGCGGTCTCCTGTGCCCACTTGTTGTAGTGTACTTCCCACTTTCTCTGCTATCAGGTTCAGTGTGTTCAGACTGATATTGAGGTCTTTAATCCACTTGGACTTGAGTTTTGTGCATGGTGACAGACATGGATCTATTTTCATTTTTCTACAGATTGAAATCCAGTTTTGCCAGCACAATTTGTTGAAGATGCTCTCTTTTTTCCATTGTATACTTTTAGCTCCTTTATCGAAAATCAGGTGCTCATAGGTTTGTGGGTTAAAGTCAGGGTCTTCTATACGGTTCCATTGGTCGACTTCTCTGTTTTTATGCCAATACCAAGCTGTTTTTAATACTGTAGCTCTGTAATAGGGTTTGAAGTCAGGGATGGTAATGCCTCCAGACGTTCCTTTATTGTATAAGATTGTTTTGGCTATCCTGGGTTTTTTGTTTTTCCATATAAAGTTGATTATTGTCTTTTCCAGATCTGTGAAGAATTTTGATGGGATTTTGATGGGGATTGCATTGAATCTATATATTGCTTTTGGAAGAATTGCCATTTTTACTATGTTGATCCTCCCAATCCTAGAGCAAGGGAGATCCTTCCATTTTCTGGTGTCTTCTTCTATTTCTTTCTTCAAAGTCTTAAAGTTCTTGTCATATAGATCTTTCACTTCCTTGGTCAGGTTTACCCCAAGATATTTTATGCTCTTTGTGGCTATCGTGAAAGGTGATGCTTCTCTGATTTCCCTCTCTGTTTCTTTATCCTTAGTGTATAGGAAGGCAACTGATTTTTTGGAGTTTATCTTGTATCCTGCCACATTACTAAAGTTGTTTATCAGCTGTAAAGTACTTTGGTGGAGTTTAGGAGGTCGCTTATGTACACTATCATATCATCTGCAAATAACGAAAGCTTAACTTCTTCCTTTCCTATACGAATCCCCTTGATCCCCTTATGTTGTCTTATTGCTATTGCTAGAACTTCAAGCACTATATTGAAGAGGTATGGAGAGAGTGGACATCCTTGTCTTGTTCCTGATTTTAGTGGGATGGCTTTGAGTTTTTCTCCATTTAATTTAATGTTAGCTGTCGGTTTGCTGTAGATAGCTTTTATTATATTTAGGTATGACCCTTGTATCCCTAGTCTCTCCAATACCTTCATCATAAAGGGGTGTTGAATTTTGTCGAATGCTTTTTCAGCATATAATGAAATGATCATATGGTTTTTTTTCTTTCAGTTTATTTATATGGTATATTACATTGATAGATTTGCGTATGTTGAACCAGCCCTGCATCTCTGGGATGAAGCCTACTTGGTCATAATGGATAATTTTTCTAATGTGTTCTTGAATTCGGTTTGCCAGTATTTTATTAAGAATTTTTGCGTCGATATTCATGAATGAAATAGGCCTGTAGTTCTCTTTCTTAGTTGGGTCTTTGTGTGGTTTTGGTATCAGGGTAATTGTAGCTTCATAAAAGGAATTTGGCAATGACTTTTCTGTTTCTATATTGTGAAATACATTAAGGAGAATAGGTTTTAGCTCTTCTTGGAAGTTCTGGTAGAATTCTGCATTGAAACCATCTGGTCCTGGGCTTTTTTTAGAGGGGAGATTTTTGATAACAGCTTCAAGTTCTTCACGACTAACCGGTCTATTTAGATCTTTCACCTGGTCTTGGTTTAGCTTTGGTATATGGTACTTATCTAAAAAAATGTCCATTTCTTTTGTATTTTCCAGTTTTGTGGCATACAGGCTCCTGTAGTAAGATCTAATGATTCTCTGAATTTCCTCTGTGTCTGTGGTTATGTCCCCCTTTTCATTTCTGATCTTATTTATTTGCGTGTTCTCTCTCTGTTGTTTAATTAGTTTGTATAGGGGTTTGTCTATCTTGTTGATTTTCTCCAAGAACCAACTTTTTGTTTCATTGATTCTTTGGACTGTTTTCTGTGTTTCTATTTTGTTGATTTCTGCCCTCAGTTTGATTATTTCCAGTCTTCTACTCCTTCTGGGCACATCTGCTTCTTTTTTTCTAAAGCTTTCAGGTGTGCTGTTAAGTCCCCAATGTATGCTTCCTCCGTTTTCTTTAAGTGGGCACTTAGTGCTATGAATTTTCCTCTTAGCACTGCTTTCATCGTGTCCCATAGGTTTGAGTATGTTGTCTCTTTATTTTCATTAAATTCAAGGAAGACTTTAATTTCTTTCTTAATTTCTTCCTTGACCCAGGTGTGGTTCAGTAGTTGACTGTTCAGTTTCCATGAGTTTGTCGGCTTTCTGGGGGCAGCATTGTTGTTGCCTTCTAGCTTTAATCTGTGGTGATCTGATAAAACACAGGTGGACACTGATATTCTTTTGTATCTGTGGAGGTTTCCTTTGTTTCCGAGTATATGGTCAATTTTTGAGAAGGTTCCATGAGCTGCAGAGAAGAAGGTATATTCTTTCCTATTTGGGTGGAGTGTTCTATAGATGTCTGTTAAGTCCATTTGTTTCATTACCTCCAGTAATGCTCTTAATTCTCTATTAGGTTTCTGTCTGATTGACCTGTCCATTGGAGAGAGAGGTGTGTTGAAGTCTCCTACTATTAGTGTGTGTGGTTTGATGTCTGCCTTGAGTTCTAGTAATATTTCTTTTATATAAGTGGGTGCTTTTATATTAGGGGCATAGATATTCAGAATTGAGATGTCATCCTGATGAATTGTTCCTGTTATGAGTATAAAGTGTCCTTCTCGATCTCTTCTGATTGATTTTAGTTTGAAGTCCGTTTTGTTGGAAATTAGTACGACCACACCTGCTTTTTTCTTAGGACCATTTGCTTGATAGACCTTTTCCCAACCTTTTACTCTGAGTAGATGTCTGTCTTTGTGGTTGAGATGTGTTTCTTGCAAACAGCAGAATGTTGGATCCTGTTTTCGTATCCAGTCTCTTAGCCTGTGCCTTTTTATAGGTGAATTGAGACCATTAATATTAAGTGATATTAATGACCAGTTGTTGTTTACTCCGGTTATTCTTATTGTTTTTTGGTCGTAGAGTTTGTGTGTGTGTCCCTTCTTTGAGTTGTGCTGGTGAAGGTTCTCTAGTTGCCTGAGTTATTGTAGGCAGTGTTGGCATTGTTGGATTCCTTGGGTTGCGATTTTCCTTCTATTACTTTCTGTAGAGCTGGATTTGTGGCTACGTATTGTTTAAATTTGTTCTTATCCTGGAATGTCTTGTTTTCTCCATTGATAGTGAACACTAGCTTGGCTGGGTATAGAAGTTTGGGTTTGTATCCATGGTCTCTTAGCTTTTGAAGTACCTCTATCCAGGACCTTCTGGCTTTCATGGTTTCCATAGAGAAGTCAGGTGTAATTCTGATCGGCTTACCTTTATAGGTTACTTGGCCTTTTTCCTTTGCAGCTCTTAGTATTCTTTCTTTAACCTGTCTATTTTGTGTTTTGATTATTATGTGGCGAGGGGATGTTTTTCTTTGATCCAGTCTGTTTGGTGTTCTGTATGCTTCCTGAATATTCAAGGGGATATCTTTCTTTATGTTGGGAAAGTTTTCTTCCATAATTTTGTTAAAAATATTTTCTGGGCCTTTGAGCTGTGATTCTTCTCCTTCTTCTATTCCTATTATTCTTAGGTTTGGTCTTTTTATTGTGTCCCATATTTCTTGAATGTTCTGTGATGAGAATTTGTTGGCTTTGCTGTTTTCTTTGATCAGTGCATTTATTTTCTCTATGGTGTCCTCAGAATCTGAGATTCTTTCTTCTATCTCTTGTAGTCTATTGATTATGCTTGTTTCTGTAGACTCTGCTCGTTGGCCTAGATTTTCCATATCCAGCTGTTCTTCCCTTCGTGTTCTCTTCCTTGCTTCCCTTTCAGTTCTCAATTCTTGAACTGTTTCCTTTACCTGTTTGATTGCTTTTTCTTGGTTTCCCAGGGTCTCATGTACATATTTACTTAATTCTTCAAACTTTTTGTTATTCTTCTCATCCATTTCTATAAGGGTGTTTATTACATATTTTTTAAGGGATTCTATTGCTTTCATAAAGTCAATTTTTTCCACTTCTTCTGTGTTAGGGTGTTCAAATCTTTCTGTTGTAAGATCTTTGGGATCTGGTGTTTTCATGTTATTTTTCTGATTATTGGGTGATGTTCTGCCTTGGCGCCTGCCCATCTCCTCCTTTCAATGCTATCTAATTGGTCTTTTAAAATCGGATCAGGTTTCTCTGCTGGCCAGAGGCTTCTCTTTCTAATTGCCCTTGCTCTTTTTCCTGGCTCCTGCCGGGGGCCAAGAACCCTCTCACCCCTCAGAAGGGTTTTCTGGAACAGGTCCCGGCTTTCCTTTTGCCAGGTCCATCGCCAACCAAAGGCCTACCTCTTTGATTTAATTGTAGTGGGGCGATCTGCTCTCGGTGTTGCGCGCTGGTCCCTGCCGCCTGCGACCTCTGCCACCGCGCCGGTCCCCTCCAGTCTCGGCCACAGCCGTCGTTGCCTGCGCCTCCCAGCTCCGTCTGCCGGCGCCTGCGCCTCCCAGCTCCATCTGCCTCTATTACACTTCTTAATTTTACCCGTGTAGATCTCTTTTCTCCTCTCATGCTTCATTTTCTAGTTTTATTCCTGTAGAAGGAGTGGTGGGCTGCTTCCTGCCACCCAGTTTCGGGCTGCCTGACTAGCTTATGCCATGAAATGACAACACACAAATTGTATTCTTCTAAACACTGCTTGGCCCATTAGCTCTAGCCTCTTCTTGGCTAATTCTCACATCTTGCTTAACCCATTTCTAATAATCTTGTAGCACCACGAAGTGGTGGCTTACTGGGAAAGATGCAGCATGTCTGACCTGGTGGCTGGCTCCATGGCATCTGCTCTGGAGAGGAGAGGCATGGTGTCTGGCTCACTTCCCTTCTTCCCAGCATTCTGTTCTGTCTACTCCACTTACCTAATTTTCTGACCTATCAGTCCAAGCAGTTTTCTTTATTGATTAACCAATGAAACAACAGATTGACAAATGACCTTGCTACATCATATTCCCTACACTATTCAACCACACATATGTATACCAATATATAAAAATTAAATCTCAATTCCACATATGAGGAAAAAAAAAGCCTCTGATATTTCTCTCTTTCAAAATCTGTACCTCTTCACCTAACATTAGAACCTTCAATTCTATCCATTTCCCTCCAAATGGCATGATTTCAACAATCTTTACAGTGGAATAAAATTCCATTGGGTATATATATATATTACATTTTATCTATTCATCCTATAATGTAAAGGAATGGTTCCATTTAACTACTGTGAATATTGGGGCAACAAACATGAATTGCAAGTATGTCAGAAGTAAGAGTTAGGGTCTTTTGAGTATTTGTCTAAAAGTATTTTAGTTAGGTCTTATAATAATTCTATTTTTATTTTTGAAAACCGATGTGCTGATTTATAGATTTGGCACCAGTTTACATTCCACCAGGTATACAAACAGGAAAGCAAGAAGTCAAATTTTGCCTATTTATAGCTAATATAATCTATCCTTTAAAGTCTTCAGTAGAAAACTCACATATAGACACTTTCAGGAAAGTAGCAGGTTACAAAATCAACATAAACATCAGAAACTTTTTCTATATGTCAACAAAGAACATGCTGAGAAAGAAATAAAGGGAATAAAGTCAATTTTAATAGCATTAAAAATAATAGGTGCTAGGAGATAGTTCAGTGGATAAAGTACTTGCCACACATATGAACAAGAGTTCAAATCTGCAGTACCCAAATAAATGGTAAGTATGGCTGCTCATCTGTACTTTAGAGAGTTAGAGACCAGAGATCACCAGGGACATGCTAACTAGCTAAACAAGCCAAATTATGTTTCAGTAAAAAATATGTGCAGAGTCTTCAAAGACAACCAACATCAACATGGGGTCTCTCTATGCACACACACACAAACATATACCCATTTACATGTGCACCTACATATATAAAACACACTACACATTCATGCTAATAACACACACACACATGCTGGTATGCTCATGTGTATGTACACACACACAGTGTGGTTAGATGAACATATGTAGTCAGGGTAAACAAAGACAGGCTCCCTCACATAGTGTCTTCTTGTTCCCAAAAGATCCTGCCAGGAGAAAAAGCATGAAGGCACACAGATGTGCTGTAATTTTTTAAAAAGTGGCTTGTGCGAGAAAGATGCCATGGGACAAGCTCAGGTAGAGATTTTTTTTAATTGGAGGAAAGTGAATGGGAAAATGGGGTGGGGAGAGGGGTAGCCCAGCTTCTGGGGACAGGAGTAGCAGATAGAAGAGAAGAAAGAGGGAGGGAGAGAGAGAAAGAGGGACAGATGGACAGATGAAGACAAAGAGAGAACGAGTTAGGAGGTTGGCATGGTCCTTTTAAAAGGGAATGTAGTGAATGTGCACAGAAGGAGCTCTGAGTGACTACAGCTGAGGACATTTACCCCAAGCCCAGGCCAGTACACATGCCTGAATACTAACAGGTGGATAGTTAGACAGGACCAATACTGGAAAGGAAAGGACCCAGGGGTCCTAGAAAGCATCCTTGTTAACATCTGCTTAACTGAATTCCTGATCCAAGCTTCTCCTAGCATGGATGGATAAAGCTAATAATTTTGTTTTTTACTGTCTTTCCTGTTCATCCACTTGTTTGGTCATGCCAGGAAATAAACTGGGCAGTCACCTAGGCAAAAATGGCTATTCCCATTACACACACACTAAATAAATCAATGAAAGCTTATGTATGAAATTGTTATAGTGAAACTAATTTCCTTATATGCTGACAAAATGAATAAAATACTTTGCTGTTTTCTGTGATCAGTGTGTTTATTTGGCAATAGGTTTTTGATCCTACTGCACCTATTGGTTTTGTGGGAGCCTAGGCAGTTTGGATGCTCTTACTAGACCTGGATGGAGGTGGGTGGTCCTCGGACTTCCCACAGGGCAGGGAACCCTGATTGCTCGTTGGACTGACGAGGGACGGGGACTTGATTGGGGGAGGGGAAGGGAAAGGGGAGGCGGCTGGGGGGAAGAGAGAGAAATCTTCAATAAATAAATAAATAAATAAATAAAAAAATGAATAAAATATAAACACTTTAGAAAAGAATGTTATTTACTGAGTTAAATGCTAAAAAGTATACTATTCAGTTATTTTCATTATTAAATCTACTATACATTAAAGTTCTTGTAGTTGAACAACCTTATCAAAGTGAAACCTTAAAATCTCTTAAGTATCTTTGAGCAGTCACTCATGTATGTATAAACCACCTTTGATAGATTATCTGAACTAAACACAGTCACTGTAACTTAAATTGAGAAAACTGTTTTGTTCTGATATTAGAATTGCCAAGCAAATTCTCATGAGGTATATATTATATAAATTGATATTCATAATTCCCTATCCATTGTAGCCTACACCAAGTTCTTCATGCCTAGAAGCATTATGCTGGTGTGCAAATTCAATGTCTCCAAGGACCTCAAGCAAACAACAGAAAATTCAGACAAATGGTTGAAAGGTATATGAGAGTTAGGATATGTGTTAGTCTGCAGATAAACACGGTGAACGATAAAATTCCTGAAGATATATATCTTTCAAAATGAAATTAGTGAGGTAAATTACGGCTAAAGAAAGGGAGTGATGAAGTTTTCAAAAATTCCAAGGAGAAAGCATGTGCCAAATCACTAAGACAATGGCACAGGAAGATATTTAGATGATAGAAAAGTTCCTCCAATGCTTCTGAAGCCATATTGTCTGTGTAGCCAAAGGGAGACAGAAATACTTCACAAAAATCAGATACAGCGCTGACATAAATAAACAAGAACATTTTATCCAGCAAGAACAAAAGTACTCAAAGTAAAATTGGAAAAACGTGTAACAAGCAAAGCAAGTTTCTCTATCAGTAAGATAACATCGTCATCCATGTCCTCAAATTTGCACTTTCTCAGTATATCAAATGCTCAATAAATATGACCTTTCAAAGAATCAACTTGTCTAAGGGTTTCCAAAATGATACTTCAGCTTCATCATTAAAATGGAAGTGAATGGCCCATGCAGAGCTACTAATATGAGCCATTAGCCATATTGTGCCTTCAGGAAAATTATATGACCTTCCAAAACAATCAAATATGTAAATGTTATAGCACTCAACATGTAAAGTGAGACAAAGCAATTGCTTAAGGCCATAAAGGAGTCCAACTATGTCTATTCTGAATTGGTGAACTTAGCCAAAAGCAGATAAAAGTATTTGAAAAACAACTTGCTTTTGTACTATAAGAATATTATTTTTTTTCATCTTTATTTTCATATATATATAATATATATGTTTTCTATATATATATAAATTAACGTTTATATAATAATAGCACTGCAGTAAGTACAATTAATCAGTCTAGAGAGGCATTTCAGCATATAGAATGACGTTCACAGAAGTTGGCACCAATTTACTAGAAAATCGCAGGATAGGTCATCCTTAAAATACAGAATACCATTTGTAATACCAGTTCCAGACATCCTCTGCTCTATTCAAGCACTGTTACTTATTCTTTCCCTAGCACAACCAGTGATTGCTTGGCCCCCACAGTCTCTGAGAAGCAAACTCCTGGATCACCCTTTCTCATTCAGTTATGAGGCTCAAACAGATCTAACTGCAACACGGATGACCTCCTGACAGTGGGACCAGACTAGTGTAAGAAGAACCCGAAATCAAAGTCTCCCAAGCAACCCCTTGCCTTCCCATTCATGTTGCCTCTTCAATAGTCCATATCCTGGTCACTGACAGTGGGCACCAGACTATCTAGCACTCTCGACCCTAATGAAGAAGAGAGGTTCCAAGGTGTCCTCCTCATTCAGAAAGCTTGGCTGTTTGCCTGGCTAGTGCACGCAGAACTGACAGCTGAGACAGCCTGGGACTGGCCCGTGCAGGCCCGAGGACATCCATTCCAAGTGCTGCTCTCGAGCTTTGTTTGATTTCTGAGGCCATCTATCACTCGAGTTCTGTGCGCTTTAGCTACCGGAAGTGTCCACAGTTCTCGGGAAGGAGAGCCTCTCTCTGAGGATATTGCTTTGCTGCTGCTTGCCGAGAGTCACCACTGGCAAGTACATTTGCTGCCCCTGTGAGGGGTAATTTCCCTTTTTATTTTTCAACTACTTTATTGGCTAAATGGCCAAACCTGTGGAGAGAGGCCAGCGAGCTTCAGCTGGTCCATCACACTCTGACCAGAGACCACAGTTTTCCCAGCCTCCCCGGCCTGGGACCCCCTTCAGTGGACCCCGTCCAGGGTCCCCCTTCTGGATCGCCCAATGGGATGATGACATCCTATCCCAATGGGGGAAGCGCTTGCCTCATAGACCTGGGACCCCTTTCAGAGGCTAACAGCCTGGGACCCCCATTCAGTGTCCCCCAAGGGATTGATGACAGCGCACCCCAAAGGGAGACATACTTGACCAGCACCAAATTCCCGAGGGACTTTGCACCTCCAGGGGTGCTTCAACTGGCTCAGTACAAGTTCCGGTGCCAAAAGCCTTATAAAGACAAAACAGCCAAAATTCCCTACACTGGTACTGCAGATAGTCTGCGGAGTCTTAGGGCTCTTATAAAGATTACATCCAGTAAGAAGACACTAGTCCCCTTAAAAGAGCTGAAAGAGATCAAGGAAGGACAAGTTCTACTTTCTCCAGAGGTTCCTGACTGCAGGAGTAACCCATTGAGCAGGGAACCCAGACCATCTGTCTTACCTCCTGCCCCCAGAAAAAGAGTGGCCTCTACTTCTGTGCACAGACCTAGGAAGGTGCAAAGAAGCCTGGATATGTCTACTGTGTTTGAAGAAACTATGGACTTTGACCATTCGGGCACCAGAGTGTCTGCAACATCTCCAAGACACTGTGCTGGGGATGCCAGTGAAAAGGTCAACAAGGATGACAGAGTTCCTGGGCTGTATTCTGCTGACCCTTCCACTGACCAACGTGGACTGGTAATTTCCCCACAATTTCAAGGTTCTCTGCAACCTTCCTCCCCTACCCAAGGAGCTCTGGGATACTCCACTTCTTCCTAAGATGCTCAGGGACTACCCCTATCCACTGAAGAGATTCTGGGAGGAACCCAATGTGATCAAGGGTCTATGGGGCAGCCCATATCTTCCCAGGCATCCCAGAAACCTCTCCCATTTCCTGAAAGGAAAATCAAACATGTCTCCTTTTTCAGAAGGGTTTTCAAAATTCCATCCTCTAGCCGAGGGGTCACCAATCATTTCAATTCTCTACCAATGAGTTTTAGACAAGCCCCTTCTGATCAAGAGGGCCTACAGCAGGCCCCATTAGACAAAGAGGGCTCCAAATGTTTTTCTCAAAAAGGGGTGCTCAGTGATTGCTCATTTTCCCAAAATGGAATGTGTCCTACCCCCTCTCTCCAGAGGAGTTTAACAGCTTTGACAGTTTCCAAAGATGACTGGAGAGTTATACCCTCTCATGAAGAGAGCCAGGCCTGTTTCCCGTCTCCCCAGAAAGACCCTAAGCAATCAGTATCTGATGAAGTGAGCTTGAGTCCTGCCTCCTCTGACCAAGGGAATTTTATAAGTTCCCCTTTATAATCAAGATGGCTTTGAATGTCCTCCACCAGAAAATGGGCTCAGATCTTCCCTTACAGCACAGGGGTAACCAAACCCTATCACTACTCCCCAAGTGAGCCTCACCCCACTCATGCCTACCCAAGCAGAAACAAAACTATCTACATCTACATGTGGGATTCCAGAACCTTTGCCATCTTCAGAAGGGGCCCTAGAGTTCCACATATATACAAGAAATGCTAAGTACTCCCAAATCTATCCAAGGGACCCTTGTACCTTCTCAACATACACAAAGGTCTCTAGCAACTGCATCAAATTCCCTAGGGGTTCTGAGCCCTTCCATCTCTGTAAGAGGACTCCAGAATTGTCTGCATCTAGAGAAGCAGGTCAAAGACCCATTCTCTCTCACAAAGGGAAATTCAAACCTAATCCAGATATGAAAATGGACAATAGATATCCCCACTATAGCAAAAAGAGAAGGACAGATCCTACTTCTGAGCAAGGTGAGTTTCCAGTGTTCCTATCAGACCAAGAGGCCTCTAAATACACCCTGCCACTCAAAAAGGCCCTTCTGATTCGTCATTGGAAACAAAATAGCCAAAGATATGCCAAGAGAGTTCAAGTAAGCCATGCATGCTCCACAACTACCCAAAGTGCTAAGAAAACACAGCCTTCCCTTCTTCCTCAGGAGTCTCTAAAACTTTCCACATGGGTAGGAGAGGCTCTTGAAATTTCTACATATACACAAGGATTACCAGGTCATTTACAACCTGTCCAGGATGTTTTGGGTTCTACCATATGTGATAAAGGGACTGTAGGACAGGATACATGTGCAGAAGTGGTTCCAGATTCATCCCCATCATTAGAAATGGCTCTTGGATGTGATACATGTACACAAGAATTTCTAGCAAATTTCACATCGAAAGAAAGAGATTCCTTAGATTCTAGCTGGCCACAAACACCGACAGGACCTCTCCACTCTTCACAGGAGGCTGTGGAAGTTTCTCTATCTCCTCAAGGGAATCAGCAATCTGTCACAACTACACATGAGGCTATAGGCCATTCCCCATCTGCACAAAGGGATGTTAGTATTTCCACATGCCCACAAGTGACTCCAGAATATTCAACAAATACTTCAAAGGTTCTGAATTCTACCTTATCTTCCCAAGGGCCTTTGGAATCTGTTTTGTCCATCAAACTGTCTCTAGAACCTAACATCCCTATACAAAAGGCTTTATTGTCTTCTACACCTGTAGAAAGTGTTCCTAAAACTCCCACATTTACACAAGGATCTCCAGTAACTTCCTTAGCTGACCATGAGGATTTTAGACCTACAATATATACACAGGAAACTTTAGAGGATACCACACCTACACAGGTTCTAGAAACTTTCCCTCATTCTGAAACTGTAGTAAAAATATGCACATGAACACCTGACACAGTAGCACCTTCCCCTTCTGAGCAAGAGCCTCAAGGATCTACCACATCTAATGAAGGCACTTTACCATCCTCCCCATCTACACAAGAGAGTTTCATGCATATCCCTTCTCAGGAGGGAAATAGTAAACATGTTCCCTCTACCCAAGTGGGCCCTGGATGTTCCATTTCTACCAAAAAGAGGTTGAGAGATGAGCCTTCTGATGAAGGGGACTTCGGAACTTCCTCATCTGAGGAAGTCAGTTTCATACTTCTTCCTCCCTCAAAAAGGGTATGTGCATCTTCTACTGCTCCGAAAGAAACATCAATCACTACAAGTACTCCTCCGGTAAGTACTACACCTTCTATATCTGTCCAAAAGGACCTGCAATGTTCCACATCTGAACAAAAGACTGTGGAACCTTGCCATTCTAACCAAGGGCCTCGTGATCATTCCATATAATCCCGAGGCTCAAAGGTTTTCTCTGTCCCAAAGTGTCATTTACCATCTATCCCAGGTATTCAGGGACATTCTACCTCTCTGTCAAAGGCTCAAGAAAATTCTACCTGTACCCAAGGGGATCTGTCAATTTCTAAATCTGACTTGGGAGTCTTGAAATCTTCCTTATCTGCCAAAGAGTCTAAGGGAAAGGCCAAATGTAAACAAAAACATCTTCAACTTTTGCCATTAGCACAAGAGGACCTGACATCTCCTATGTCCTTCAAACCATCTAAAGATCCTTCTGCCTCTTCCTGCCTTCTTGCTGCAGAACACTTTCCATTTCCCCCAGGGTCTCCAATACCATCAACATCTAAGCAGTGGCATCTAGGAACTTCATCATCTTGCCAAGGTTTTCTTGAACATTCACCATCTGCCCCAGGAGACCTGTATTGTTCCCAGGCTGCCCAGGGAGCAAAAGAACTTTTGCAATCTGCCCAAGGGCCTGAGGAAAAATTTCCACCTTCATTAAGTTATTCAGGACACTTGCCTAACCTCCCAGAAGATGAGGAAAATTCTTCACCAGAAAAAGGGATTTTAGAACATGTCCTTCCTGCTCAGCGCTACTTGGAATCTTCATGCTCACCTGGGGTGCCTTTGCAAAAGCCATTGTTGTCCCTAGAAAGGCCTCTGGATCTTTCCACACTTACTAATGGGAATGCCGCTACTTCCCAATCTGCACAAGGCTTGCAAAGATTTCTACCATCTACACATATTTATCTGGAAAATTCCCCTTCAGCCTTTGAGCCTCTTGAGCACTTACCTGTGGCTCCAAAGGCTCGGGGACTTTCAACTCTGTCTCAGGAATCCCCTTCCCCATTGTTGCCAGTTCATGGAACTCTAGAATTACCTCAATCTGGCTCAGAGGCTGTACCATCAATGCCATCTGTACAAGGGCTTCAGGGAAGTCTCTCACCCTTAGAAAGTAGCATAGCCCCTGTGCTCTCAGTCCATGGGTCTGTGGGACATTCCCTCTCTGCACAAGCGCCTATAAAAATTTACAAGTTCACAAAAGCAACTCCAGTGCAGTCTCTGTCTTCTCTAGATGATATGTCACCTTTCATATCTTCCCAGGGGACCCTGGGACTATTATCCTCTGTGGAAGTAGATGTGGGAACATATTCACAAAATACAGGATCTCCAGGACAATTGAAAATATCTCAGGGTTTCCAGGATCTATGATATCTGATCGTGATCCTGTTTTAATTTCCTTACCTGCACAAGGGACTCTCAAACATTTGCCATCTGCTAAAGAGGATGTGGCTCTTCCCCTTTCTGCCCAACAAGCTTCAGAACTGTCCACATTGGAACAAGGGTCTATCCAACATCTGGAAGCAGCAAAAGTCACTCTGGTAAACGCATCATCTCCGAAAAGGGCTACCGGAAAACTTCAGTGTGCCCAATATGCTTTAGAACATTTGCCACCTAGTGAAGGAGCTCTTCAACATACTTCAACCCACCAGGGGACTAAAGAAAGTTTGAAATATTCACTAGAGTCTTTTGAAATTTTGTCATATAACTCAGAATATGTCAAAAATTCTCTTTCTGCCACAGGTTGTCTGGAATCCTCTCTATCTGGTTCAAGGGTTCTTAGATATGAGCTAGCTGACAAACACCCTGAACAACAGTCTATATATGAACAGGGGTCTCTGGGTAATCCACTGTCTACCCTAGAGGTTCAAGAACACTTAGTGCCTTTAAAAGGGAATTTGAAATCTTTCCAGTCTGCCAAGGAGGGACAAAAAACTTTGATACCTTCACAAATTGATCTGGAATGTGTTCCACATATTTCAGAGGATCTAGAAGCTTTATCATCTGCTCTGGAACACATGGGATTTTCGTCATTAGCAAATGAGTCACTAGAGAACTCCCAATATGTGGAAAGTGTTGTGGAATCTTCTTCCTCTGCCACTGGAACTCTAAGAACTACATTTGCCCAAAAGTCTTTGGAAAATTCTTTGCCCGAGAAAGGGATTAGGGAAATATTATCATCTTCCCAAGGGGCTTTGGAAATATTATCATCCACAAAAGGGAGAGTAGAAATTGTATCATCTCCAAAAAGGTCAATGAAACCTCCTACTTCTTTACAGGAGCCTTCAAGACCTTCTTCATTAATCCAAGGCCCTCAGCAACATCCACCAACTGCACAAGGGCCTCTAGGACCTGTCCAAACTGAATCTGGCATTCAAGGACCTTTCTTAACTCCAGAGGCTGGAGGAAATTTATCAAGGGAACCAGGTTCTTGCAAATCTTTCCCATTGACCCCAGAAACTCTAGATCATTTGCAATCTGCTGAAGGACCTGATGATCTGTCCATATCAACACATGAGATGGTTGATCCTTTACCACCTACCCAAGGGACTCTAGGAATTTTTGTATATTCTTCAGGGCTCATGGAACCATCAGAATCAGAACATAGGAAACTTGGGCACGTGTCATCTTTGGGAAAAGATGGAGAAATTTCTCCATTTGAGAAACCAACCAAATCAACTTCCCCTTTGACTCCATATTTACCTTTCAACAGAGAGGTTTTGGAATCTTCCTCATGTGGTCTGGGAGCTCTGGGGTCTCTGTTATCTGCCAGAGAAGATGCAAAAGACACTGCCTCTGCACCACATGCACAGGAACCTTCTTTATCTACTTCCCAGGCCCTAGAACATTTTGTAACTACCCAAGGGCCTCTGCAAATTAACACACCCAACAAACAGACTCTGTGCTCTTTGACATCTAGAGTAGAGGATGTAGAACATTCCACTTTTTCTCCAGAGGATAGAAAAGAATCCCAAATGCTCCCAAATGTTCTTGACCATCTGTTCAATAGAGGAGAGTCCATTCTCTGTTCCAGGAACTAAGAACATTTTCTTACTTGCTCCAGAGACTTTAGAACATTCCTCTCTACAAAATGCAACTCAAGCCACATCCCATTGTTCTCAAAAGGTGGTGGGATCTTTGCTATCTGTACAAGGGTCTTTGGGACAGTCTCCATCTGATCATGGTTCTCTGTGACCACTAGTATCTACACTAGGAGCTGGGGGACATTCTCTATCTGAAGCAGATACTATACAGCTATCTGCATCTGCACCAGTGACCAAAGCACATTTGACCACTTCCTTTGGGCCTTCAACATCTAAATATCATGACCACATTAAGGTGGGAATTTTGCCAGCTCTCCATGGAGATTTTGAATCTTCTCAGCCTGATCAAAGGACTGTGGAAATGACCAAGTTTGCAGAAGGGGCTCTAGAAAATGTATCAGTTGTTCAAAGAACTATAAAACTTTCAACTTGTTCCTAAGAGGCTAATAAATCTCCTCTATCTGACCAAGGTCATCTATTACATTCAGCACATGTCAAAGAGGATATGATACCGGGTCTATCTGATCAGGAAACTGAAGAATCATTGTTATCTTTCTCAAAAGATAGAGAACATCCACCATCTTCAGTTAGTGTTCAGATGCAGGAACCTTCTCTATCTACACTAGGGTGTCAAGACTCTTTGCTAACTCCACCAAAGCCCTGGAAACTTTCCACATCTGTCTCTGACTCTCTGTGTCCTTTTCCATCTTCCCAAGAGTCTGAGACTGAGACTGTAGCAATTTCCACACTATCTCCAGAGTACCTGGAACCAACCCAATCTGCACAAGGGGAACTAGAATATTTTTCAACTGTAGAACAGGGAAACGGACATTCTTCAACAGCCTCACAAACAGGAAAATTGCTCTCACCCCAGGAGTTTGAAGGGCATTTATCATCTGACCCAAGTGTTCAGGAACCTTTCCAATCTGGCCCAGTGGATCTCACAACTTTACTTTCTTGCCAAGGGCCTCAGAAACCCTTTAAATTGACTGAAGCATTGTTGTATCCTCAACATCTGGCCAAGAGTCTCAAGAACATTCTGAATCTTCCCAAGTGTTATGGGAACACATGAATCCTATGAGAACATTCATGGATATATTTTACCTGAAGTAGAGCCTGTGGAAACTTTTAAAGCAGTTTCAGGCACTACAGTGACTTCACCATCTGCTCCACAACCTCTGGAACTTTCTTCATTACTACATGTGACTTCAGCAACTTCTCTAACTGACCAAAGGGTAGTTTGACCTAGACCACCTGCACAAAGAACTCTAGAAGTGTTGTCATTGGCATAAGGAACCCTAGAACCTTTGGCATCTTCCCAAGGGAATGAGGGAAATTCTCAGTTAGAAAAAGATACTGTGGAACAGTGTTTTTCAGTACAGGGCATTTTAGGATCATTACCATGTACAACAGGAGTTCTACAATCTACTCTATATGCCCATAGACTACCAGAAATATTGCCATCTAACCAAAAGGACTCCCTGTCTCCTAGAGAATCTTTGTTACTGCCCATATCTACAAATAGGACTCTTGAGAATTTGCAATCTGATTGTGAACTTACAAAACATTCCAATTCTTTTCAGGAAGCTTCTAGACATTCTCTTTTGGTCAAAGGTCCTCTGCAAGAGTCACCATCTGCTTCAGAGACTCTGAGCCCATCTTGTAACCAAGGAATTAAAAAGTCTTTTCTGTCTTCCCCAGGTGCAGTGAAACCATCATCTGCACCAGATGATAATAAACCTCTCCAAACTACTCTAAAGAATCAACCAACTATCCTATCTAATCAAAGGCATCAGGAAAATTCTATGTCTCTCCAAGGTAAACTGGGTTCTTTCTCATCCAGATCAGTGTCTGTAGAACATTCAGCATCTTCACCATTAAGTGTGGGGCCATCACCATGTTTCCAAAAAAAGCTAAGACACTTGATTTGCACAGATATATCACCATCTTTCCAAGGGTCTACAGGGCCTTTGTCATTTTCTGCTGGGACTACAGGACATTTGCAACATGGCACAAGATCTCATGAATCTTCTTCATCAGCATCCAAAGATCTCCAACTTTTTCTATCTAACCAACTTTACATATCTACTCAGGGAACTCTAGCTTCTTCACCCTATAGCCAACAGCCACTACAACAGTCAGCATCTTCCCAAGAAAAGTTGTAATCATCCAAGTTTGACAAGTGCACACATAGCCATTTGTCTTCTGTCCCAGATGAGTTGAGAATGCCCCCAGTTGTCCAAGTCATTACAGGCACATTGCCACAAACCCCAATGACTCCAGGAATTTCCTCACTAACACAAGAAAGTCCAGTTCCTTCCCCATCTTTGCAAAAAGATGACGAATTTTGACTATCTTCACAAGCAACTCTGGAAATGAACATGTCAGGGAGGAGACTCTGAATCCTTCACCAACTACTCAAGTTCCTGAGAAAGCTTTTCTTTTTACAAAACCCCGTTTGTTAAAGCCCACACAGGCACAGGGTACTGAAGGACATCCAGCTTCTAAGTTGGGGACTATTCAAAGGACGCAAAACAAATTAGGATTTTCTCCACATGCCCAAAAGCCACTGAAAATTTCTTTATCTACACAAGGAACTCTAGGATCTTGTTCATCTGACCACTGAGATCTGGGGCCTTCCCTATCTGTCCAAGGATCTCTAAAACTATCTACTCCCACACATGGAATTGTAGAAATTGTGCCATCTGTGCAAAGTACATTGACACATCACACTTCTTCCCAAGTAGATCCAAGATTTTCTACATTGGCCCAACATACTGTCCAAGATTCAGCATCTTCCCCAAGGACTACAGGAATTTTTCAATCTAGCCAGAAACCTCAAGGATCTTTTTTGTCTTCACTAGAGCATATAGAAAATTTGCCATCTGCCACAGGTGCTCAGGAAAATGTTTTATCTAATCCATGGACTCTAGGACGTTTGCTATCTTCTAAAGTGCCTAAGGAACTCTCCACAGCTACAGAGGAAACTTTGCCTGTCCTAAGTTCTTTGTCATCTAGGCAACAGTCTTCAAAACACTCAGTATATTCTTCAAAGGTTTTGAGACAATATCAATATTCTCAGAATACCTTGGGGCATTTGACATGTGCGAGAGAGGGTATGGAAACTTCTCAGTCTGCTACAAGGACTATAGAAGCTTTGCCACCACCTCTAGTGCCTAGAGGACATTTAACTTCTATCAAAGGATCTGAAGAATATTTCCCTGCTGGCTAAGGGAATCTAGATCCTTATAAACCTTTTCAAGGGCCTCTGGAACATGTTACGTCACCCCAGGAAATGCTGCATTCAGCACAATTTGCGGAAGGGACTCTACAAGTTTCTGCACATTTCAAAGCAGTTCCAGAGCCATATACAAATTCCCAATTTACACAGGTGACTAGAGGAACATTCCCATCTGTACCAGGGCATCTATGTCTCCTGAAAACAACACAAAGAACTTCACCATCTTCTTCTTCTTCTTCTTCTTCTTCTTCTTCTTCTTCTTCTTCTTCTTCTTCTTCTTCTTCTTCTTCTTCTTCTTCTTCTATTCTTATTCTTCTTCTTATTCTTATTCTTCTAACGACTGTGAGAACTTGCCCATCCACAGAAGAAACTCTGAAAATGTCCAAATCTACACAAGGGACTCTAGAGTCTTCTTCTGCTTCCCAGGGCACTGGAGAGTTTCTCTTATCTGCCAAAGGTACAATGGGAAATTTGACATCTGCAAAACAAAGTGTAGGACCTTTTCCATCAACAACAGAACCTCTGAGGTCTATCCAAAATACACAGACACTATTAGGATCTTTGCAATCTGGTCAGAGTTCCCTGGAAGTGTCTCGAGCTGCAGAATGGCCTGTAGATCCTTCTTTATTTCCCCAAGGGTCTTTGGACTTATCTGTGTCTGCACAAGGAAATCTAGCAACATTGCTGTGTAATCAAAGAACTAACAAACATCCTGCTTCATCCCAAACCCCTCAGAAAACTTTTCAGTCTTTGCAAAATTCTCTACAGTATTCACCATCTGTCCCAGGATCTCTGAAACCTTCTCAATCTGAAAAGAGCACACTAGGATCTTTGTCCTTTCCTGTAGGTACTGGAATATTGTTGAAATAGGAGTGGCGCAGTGTTTTCTCTCCAAACTGCTTCCTGCTGAATGGGGGCATCGTTAATTAGTTCTTTCATGGTATAACCTGTGTGCTAGTTTCATCTCAGTTGGCAGTTGAGTGAAGCAATTTTCTGAAGGTATTCACAGCAACCGTTCAGGAGGGTGTGGTCCATCATACCATATCAGAATTGAAGAAATGAACAGGGTCCCATCCTCTGTGAAAACAAAATAAGAAACTCCTTTTCAAAGCATCATGTTTTTAGATCCAAATTTCAAAGCATTTTCAAAGAATCTATGTTGGATTAGTTCAGCAGCATTTATAAACAAATATCTTTTGGCAGCTGTTGCTTCTTCCTCAGCATTCAAACAATTCAAAGAGAGCATAATAGCATACAGTATCAAGATTCTTTGTGTATTTTCCATCTTTATACGCTTTATTTTAACCTCTATTTCATTTATTTTTTACTTTTATTTTATATTCACTGTATCTTTGTCCTTGAATAACTCCGTAGACCAGGCTGTCCTTGAACTCTCAGAGATCCACCTGTCTCTGCCTTCCAGGCATTGGGATTAAAGGTGTACACTACTACACCTTGAACTCACAGAGATCTGTTTGTCTCTGCCTTCTAGGCACTGGGATTAAATGTACGTGCTAACACAACTTGAAGTCACAGAGGTCAATCTCCCTTTGCCTCCCAAGTGTTGGGATTAAAGGTGTGTACTACCACACCCAACTACTCTCTTTCTTCCTTTTTCTATGTTTAAGAACTTTTAACTTTTAGCTTGCATATATTTTAACACACTGTAAATCATTTAAATTTTTCTTTGTCTTTGAATCTCTTTTTACTGTATCTCTCTCTCTCTTTTTCTGACCACATGAGCCTTTAAATTACTGAGCAATGTGGGTAGGATTAAAGCCGTGGCTTTGCCAGCTAGATCCAGTCCATTTCTTAGCTTCCCAGCCTCACGGCTGAGGTACAGGTTGTAGCCATGTTTATTGTCACAGCTCAATGGCATTTCAAGGTCCCTTCCAGCAAGTGAGCTTCAGCAGCCTGTGCTTGCAAACAGCATGAACTGCCTGCGTAAAAGAGTCAGAGTTTGCTGTGGCAGGACAGCCCAGAAAGCCAGCATTTTTAAGCGGCACAGCTTTTTTCCTGCTACAGCTGAAAACTGAAAAGCATGCGTTCAGCTTTTTCTCAAGACCGTTTAAGTGTTTCTTGGCAGGACCTCTTAATGAGCTGTAGGGTTTTGCAGCTAAAGCTGAGTCAGGAAGCCTCTCTTAGATGAGAGCACTGAGTAGACCCGAAAAATTATTGCTACCAAGAAAACATGCATGCTTTACTCTTTCCCAAGCTTTCTCAGGCTTTCAGTAGATTCAGTTGTCCACATGTCCGGGCGCCATCTGTTGAAATATTGTTTATAAATGTTCTTTGACATTTAAAGGAGGATATTATATAGATATGAATAATTTGCATTAGTATAGATTTTGCTTTATTGATAGAGATTTAAGGTCAGTTTTGTTATATGTATATGTATATTGATTAAGGTATTGTGATTGTGTAGTACATTTAAAAATGTAATGTATAATTAGAAATATAGATTGTTAATAGATAATCATAATAGTCAAGTTTGTAGTTATGTTAGTTAAGATTTTCTATATGTACATAGATATATTTTAGATAGGCATTCTTCATATCTTTCAAAGATTATAGAATATAGCATTTTAAATGTTTTAATAACTGAAAATAAATGTTTTTATGACAATGAGACACTCTGCTCCTGGCAGCACCAATCTACTTCAAGAGGAAGATGGGCATCGAAGAGGCACCTTATGGAGTTTGATAGCCATTTGGGCAAGAAAGTGCTCTTGCCTGGACTGTTGCATAAACTAGACACAAAGAACCCGCAGAGAGAGGACTGCTGAACTTGCCTAAAGGTGAGATGACCTTTTGGGGTTCCTGATTCATAAAAGAGTCTGCAAGACATTCTTCAGGACAAGCAGATAGTGACTGTCTTTGAAATTTCCTGCTTTGTGGAAATGTCTCTGGATACTATGGGCCTGTAGGCCGAAGATGGATGCCCCAACGGTACAGAGGAACTTTGGGTGACTGTCCAGGCAGCGAGATGTTTCTGTCATTTCTAGAGTTTGAAAGTTGCTTTTTTCTTGTTTGCTTAGGTAATATTGTATCTTTCTGGAGTCTTTGATGGAGATAAGAATAGTTAGTTATAGTTTTCCTTAGTTATGATATAGATTATTGTAATTTATACTTGATAACTGTTTTGTTATATGTAATTTTGCTCCGTTAAAGTTATAGCCTTCTTTTTTTGAAGGGGAAAAGGGGGAAGTGATGTGGGAGTGTCATATATCAATCTGTTGATTTCATTGGTTAAACAATAAAGAAACTCCTTGGCCCTGATAGGTTAAAACATAGGTGGGAGGAGTAAACAGAATAGGATGCTAGGAGGAAGAGGAAGTGAGCTCAGACTCTGCTCTGCTCCCGGAGAGACTTGACAGGTCTGCTCTCTAGAGCAGAGATGCCAGGCTCTGCTCTTCCAGGCAGCTCCAACCCAGGATGGACAGAGGCTAGAATTTTCCCGGTAAGTGCACTTTGGGGTGCTTACACACATTACTAGAAATGGGCTAGTCCAGGTGCAAGAGTTAGCCAAGACATGGATGGAGGTGGGTGGCCCTTGGACTTCCCACAGGGCAGGGAACCCTGATTGCTCTTTGGACTGACGAGGGACGGGGACTTGATTGGGGGAGGGTGAGGGAAAGGGGAGGCGGCGGTGGGGAAGAGACAGAAATCTTTAATAAATAAATAAATAAAAATTAAAAAAAAAAGAGTTAGCCAAGAAGAGGCTAGATAGAAATGGGCCAAGCAGTGCTTTAAAGAATACAGTGTCCATGTAATTATTTCGGCCATAAGCTAGCCGGCGGCCGGGGTGCTGTGGATGCAGCCCCGCCGCACCTATTTCAACAGAATATCTTCCCCTGGTTCTGAGGAAATGTTCGAACTTTCTGCAAGTTCAGGAAATCCTGAACCTTTGCTATATTTTTGATTGGCTCTGGAACTTTCCGTGTGTGCACAAGGAACTCTGTGTCCTTTTTCTTCTCCTCAAGGAGAACTTGATCCTTTGCAATGTTTCTCTGGTAATCTAGAATCATCTCAACCTGCCCAAATGAATGTCAGCCATTTGTCTTCTGTCAGAGAGCCTGTGGGAAACTCTCCATCTGTCCCAGGTCTTAGAGAGCCTTCACCATTTAACAAAGTGCCTAGAAGACTTTCATCACATGTCCCAGGTGATCCAGCATCTCAATCTCTGATCATCTGCCTCTAGATCTTAATATATCTGCTCAATGTTCACTGAGTCCATCTACAAAAGGAACCCCAGGGTCCTTGTTATCTTCTGCAAACATCCAAGGAAAAGTTCAAAATACACAAAGTTAACATGGGCAATTGTCACATATAAGAGAGACATTGGAAACTTCTCCATCTCATGTACAAAGTTCAGTATATGAACCTTGTCCTCAGGAAACTCTGGGACTTTACTCCTGAGGCCAGGAGAGTCAAGCAACTTCTCAATGTGCTCAAGGAACTGTGGGTTCCTGCCTATCTCCACAAGAGTCTATGTAACTGTCCACATATGCATGAAGGAGTCTAGGACATCCTCCACCTGCCCAAGGGCTCTCAGGCACTTCCTCACATACACAACATATATGCTCACAGTCCACGTTAGCACAGAGCACAGCAGCATATTCATCATCTAACCAGTATCTCAGCCAGCATGCCAAAAATACAGTAGAAACTTTGAAATCTGACCCAGGGTTTCCAAGAATTTCTGTCACAGCACAAGCATCTGCAGAACATTTACTAACTCCCCAGGAGTCCCCAAGATATTCATCATCTATACCAGGTGTATGCAAAACTTTGACAGCTACCAGAAGACATTTGATATCTGATGATGGGTCTCTGGAACTTTCCATATCTGCCCAGGCAAACTTGAGTCCTTTCCATTCTTCCCAATGCCTTTTGAAACCTTCCCTGTCTGTAGAAGGGACTTTTGGTCTCTCTACACCTATGCATGGAACTCTAGGACCCTCTGTTTCTTCCCTGGGACATCTTGGATCCTGGCAGTCTGCCCAAAGGTTTCGTCAAACAAATCCATCTGCTTCACACCCTTTAGGATCTATGCCTTCTTCAAAAAGGCAAACAGTCATTTCTTTATCTGGGCAAGGGACTCTATCATCTTTCCTAGAGCCAATGAAAATTTCCTTATCTGTTCAAGTGAGTTCCAGACCTTCATTGTCTTTACAAGAACCTGGGGGATCTTGATTTCTTCACATGGAGAAAATACTCTGGAAGCTTCTACCTGTGCACATAGCAATCTAGTGTTATCCAATTCCTCAAGAGATTTGGGATCTTCATCATCTACTCCAGAGACCCTAGGATCTTCTCCACCTGCCAAAGTGTATTTAGGAATGTCTCCTTCTGTTTTGTGGAATCTGACAACTCCTGTTTCTGCCCAGGGTGATCAAGAGACATCTACATCTGCACAGGAGATTAGGAAACCTTAATTAGATAGTCAGGCGAGTACAGAACCTTTGCCATATACCCAAGATGATCTGGGAGTCAGGTTTCTTTCCCTGGGCACTGAGAGAAATACACAATTTTCAAAGGAGGAATTACAAGACTTGCCATATGCCCAAGGGGGTTTTAAACCTGCTCTGTCTACTCCAGGGTCTTTAGAAAAATTCCTATCTTCCTCTAGGACACAAATGCTTTTCAACTCTACACTACAAGATGCTGGGAGCTTTTCTCTTTCCTCCAAAAATAACTCAGAACTGTCCATATCTTCGAAGAAGCATCTAGCATCTTCACCAAAACTTCTTACCAAAACTTCTCTGAAACATTCTCCATCTTCCCAAGAGTCTTTGGGACCTACCCCATCTACATCAGATACTCTGGAACATTCCCTACAAGAACAAGGGTGGCAGAAACTGTCTGTACCCACAAAAGTGACTCTAGGACAAACACCACATCAGAAGGGGTATGAAGGAAATTCATTATCTATTCAAGAAACTGTGAAATTGTCTATATCAGGACAAGAGTCTCTAGGACCTTGCACATTCGACCAAGGGTCTCCAAAATCATTCACATCTTGTCCCAAAGTGCAGGACCCTTCTTATAATCAAGGGTCTGTAGCACAATTCCCATCTGTCTCAGTAGATACACCTTCTCCCTCTGCCCAGGGGATATTGCAAAATTTGTCATTTTCCAAAATTACTCTAGAAACATCATCTTCTCTCCAGAAAAAAAAGAGAAGGTCTATTAGATGTGCATGGTGCTCAGCAACTTCAAGCTCATTCCTCAGGGTATCTGGGACATTCCCAATGTACTCCAGAGTCATCAGAAATGTTGACATCTCCCCAAATGGTTTTTAAATGTTCAGAATCTTCATCTCTGACTCTAGATATTTGCCACCTCTCCCAGGAACACTAGGACATTTGCAATCTTCCCAAAGTGCTGTGTTCCCTTCTCATTCTGACAAACAGATTCAGGAATCATCATCATCTCTCCAAAAATCTTTTCAATTTTCTCCATCTTCCAAAGGTTCACTGAGACCTACTCCATCTGTGCTCGGGTCCTCCCAATCTTTATTATCAGCCCAGTCATGCCCCAAATTGTCTATATCTGCCCAAGGGGTTCTAGGATCTTCACCACCTCAGCAAGGGTGTTTAGGAGATTCATTATCCATGCAAGGGGCTCTGGGAACTTCGATATCAGCACAAGAGTTTGTAGGACATTCAAAATCTGCTCAAGAGTCTCTAGAAATGTTCACATCTTCCCAAGAGAATCTAGGCCATTCTTTATTCCAAGAGACTTTAGTACATTCATCATTTTTCCACAAGATTGTAGACTTTCTCAATCTTCAAAAGATATGTTAGGAACATCACTATCTACACAAGATGCTAGGAAAACTCCATCATCTGTCCAAGGGTCTATAGTAAATGTACCATCAGCTCAAAGTATTCTAGAATTTCAAACTTCTTTGGAGCGGCCTCTGGGTACTTCCCAATTTGCTTCAGAGACAAAAAAAAATTTCCCATCTTGAAGAGGTTTATAGGATTTTTAAATCTCTCTCAAGGTCTATAGAAACTTTGACATCTATTTTAGAGACACTGACATTTTCAACATTTGCCAAAGGTGCAGCGGGCCCTTCTAAAACTGACCAAGTGATACTGTGATCACCAACAGTTTCCCACAAGCCTCTGGATTTTCTCCATCTGACAAACAGTCTGTGAAAACTGCCTCATCTCAAATGGGGCCTGATAGAACTTCACTAACAGACAAAGGTTTACAGGAAATATCTTCAGGTGAAAAGGTGCCTTTAGGAGATTCACCACTACAGCAAATCTGTTCAGGAAATGCATTGTCTACACAAGGGGCTCTAGGACTGTCCATCTCAGCACAAGAAGCTCTTGGATATCCACCATCTGCTCATGGGTCTCCAGATACTTCCATGTCATCTGAAGAGGCTTCAGGCTCTTGTTTGGAACAAGGGCATTCAGTGCAGTAATTGTCATAGATATCTAATCTAGGAGATCTTGGAATACCTGAATATTCACAGTGGCCATTAGAAACATCTCCATCTACCCATAGCACTCTAGAAATACCATCTTCTACCCATGGGATAGTAGAAACTTCACCACCTGCCCAAGATTATCTAGGACAGCTGACTCCTTCAGTGCAGATTCTACAATAGGCTCCCCTTATGCCAGAGACATCAGAACCTTTGTCATCTATCAAAGAGGCTTGTAATATATCAAACTCTTCTCCTGGAACTTCAGAGATGTTTTCAGCTTTCCCAGCATCTCTGGAAATTTCATTCTCTGCCCAAAGTACTATGGGAACATCTGTATCTGAAAAAGAATTTATAGGATCATCAGTATCTCTGGAGGAATCCGTGGGACCTTCCACTGGTGCCAGAGAGGAGAGTGGGACTTGGATTCCTGTACAATAGGGACTCATATATCCACCAATTCCAAAAGGGAGTGGCATACCATTTCCTGTTGTCCAAGGAAATTTCAGACATACCCGACCTCAAATAGCGGACCTAAGATCTTCCCTCTCTTACTGAAGCAGAGACACAGCCTTCCAATATGAACATGGGACACCCAAATGTACCCCTTCTGTCCTAGGAGGGCACAAATATTCACATTCAGTCTCATGCAGTCTCCAAAGGATCCCACTGCAAAAAAGGAGCCTGAGTTCTTACCTCTCCACTCAAGAAGACATCAGACCTTCTCAATGTGACCAAAGGGGCCTCAGACTTTCCAATGTCCACCCTGTCCAAGGCAGCTTTAGAATCTTTCAATCTGAAAGAGAGAGCCTCAAGAATAGCCCACCTAAATCACTGAGCCTCACATTTGCTCCTGGTGACCAAAGGGAATTCAGAAATGTGCCCTCTAATGTAGAGTGGGTTAGAACTTCAACTTCTGCTCCAAGAAGCCTCCAACATAATCCTTCTGCCCATGGAGGCTTCAAACCTTACAAGCCTGTCAAACTGAAGTTCCAAAGATGCTCATCTCAAGAGGGAATCCTGGGTCCTACTCTCTCTTATCATGCCATCTTTAGATCTTTTTATTCACAGGCCAGCCCCATATTTTCCTACTCTGTTCCCCACATGAACAACAGGAGTTTATAACTTTCCCTTCTCATCAAACACCTGTTAAACATTTGATTTCCATTCCTGACTATCTCAGGTGCACATTGAGACATCAGAATGTTCCATCTGACTATAAAGAAGCCAGGCATTTTCCATCTGATATTAATATGTCACAGTTTCGACATAGAACATGATATACAATGTATTACCCACGGAGAATATCATGTGCTTCTTCTGACTAATGTGGCCCTAGATTTACTTCATATGGCTTAGTGGGTGACAGATCAACTCCCTCTGTCTAAGAGGTTCTGGGTGTTTCTTATTCTAGTCATCTGACTTCAAAGCCCCTGTCGAAAAATAAAACTACCCTGGTACCTAAAGTTCTAGAATGTTAGATCACCCAGCAGTGCCCTAAACCCAGTATCTGTGCCTTAACTTGATCAGCAGAAATAAAGAAATCACACCCTTCATGTTCAGATGTAGACAGCTGAATTGGTACAGAGACCTAGCTGAGAATTGCCTCCTAGCAGGTTGGAGACTGATCACTATGTTGCCTGCCCTGCATGACATGGATATTCTATATCTCCATGAAGATGTGATCAGGAAATGTTCAGACTTCCTACTTCCCAAAGTAACTGTTGATATCCCACGCTTCCCACAAGAGTCTTTGACCTTTCTGTATTTCTAAAAATAGCACAAGACTTTCTGTCTCTGAAGACAGAAAATTTTGTACTCAAAATTCCCTGTTTGTCTGTGGATGCTTCATTCTGTACAGGGGTTCTCCATTGTTTTTCTGACAAAGGGGCCCCAGACTTATTCTGTCAGGCTCAGGAGGACTCATCCTTTTTCCCAGTGATTGAAGTGGAGCTCAAATTATATTTTCAAAATATAAGGGCTTACCGGGTGCTCAGTTACATCTCTTCTAAACCAGGATGCAGAATGCACTTCACTAATTCTCAAGAAGGCTATAGCCCTATCCACACAG